>JABUQX010120270.1:0-23688 GCA_015478945.1 Trachelipus rathkii | reverse complement strand
TGTAATTATGTATTTAATCTAGTTCAATATATTTTATATTATTGATGATACTTATTCATTTATTAATTGCATTATCTATTTATCTGATTATTATTTATTACATTTATATATTATTATTATTAAATCCTAGATTATGCCAGCCTTACTTACATTGATTTATATTATTTAATATTACATTTGCATTATTATATCATTATTATATTAATTATTATTAATTACATGATTATACGTTATTTAATTAAATTGTATTAATTATTGTATGACAGGAACTATAAATTATATTATTATTATTATTTAAAAATATATGTTTCATTATTAATAATTATTTCTATTGATTATTATTATATTTTAACATTATACTTATATAGTTACAAATTTTCATTTATTTATATATATTATTACTTATATATATATATTATTAGATTTGAATTCATGTATTTTCGAAGTTTACGGGGTATAGGAAATGGATAAATATAAAGAGTTAAAGAATTAAATTTTATAATATGGCAGAGATAACTAAATTATATATAATTATTATCATTATAGTTATAAAATTAATATTTTAAATAAAGATATATAATTGCCAAAACAAAAGGTTATGTAGGAATTCAATAGTAATTAATTGTGTCACTTATGTGATGTATGTAGGAATCGGTAATAGTATAGTAATGTATGTATTATGGATCGCATTTGTTATGATGTTAATGTAGTGTATAGAAAATCCAGTTGTAAATGGTATGTACATGTATGTATCGTATAGTCAATGTATAGAACATAGCATAATGTATATCACTAAGGTGGGATAACTACTGTAAATGTATGATAAATAATTGGTTACAGTGGATAGTTCCTGTGTTGCATACTTCAAATATGTTAACAGTAACGTCCCTAAACTAGTATCAAAGACAAAACATAATAATAAATTTAAATTAAATCGAATTTAGCTAAATTAATTATGAATAAAATTTAATAACGTATTTTTAAATAATATAATTATACATAGTTATAACTTACAAATAAATAATAATAAGGTATCTTTGATCATTCACTCGTTGCATATTTGTAGTTCTGCCGTATCACGATGTGATACATCTCCTAGTCCCTCGTGTCAGCCCAACCTATTCTAATTGTATGCGATTCTCGATCCCCGTCCAGTGTCTACTCTATTGCTGAAATCTGTATGGTTTATAATAACGTATCTCCAGCTGAGGTGTGTCATGACTTCTATACATCATGCTTGTCATGCATATCTTCTTATTCAGATCAAATCATAACTTATCTTATCCCTCCCTGTCGTGCTCTCTGTCTCCTTTCTCCTCATAATCCTCACAAAAATCGAACTATTGTGTTGCTCTTCATCCATCGCTCCTCGATGTAACGCGTTCACGTGTCTTTATCTGACGTGCGTCGTCCTCTCTGAACACGTGTTCCATGTTTCTCCTTTCACTTAGCTACTGAATAATTAAATCTATCTTATGTTCTATCTCATCATACCTTCTAGTCGCTTCTATCCTTGTCTCTTTCACTCCATACACTCCCGTCTGAACTTAGACTTTCCTATTTTGCTAATGTCCGTCACTTTCGAATCCGAGGAACATTCAACTATATATTCCTTAATAAGCGTCGCCTCTATATCTTACTCGTCTTTTAAATTCTTTAAATCTTCTCTCTCGTCCTTCTTCACATACTTCTTCATTTCTTTAGCTATACTATCGTTATTGTACTAGCTTTATCTGTCTCATCGATACCTTATTCTTCATACTTTATAGTTAACCTCTTTTTCTGCCTACTGTATTATTTTCTAATAATAGTGCCCAACAATAATATATTATTATTATCTTTCAATTACTCATCAATGCTAACTTTTGCAGTTATAACTAGTCATGACTCCTATTATGCTAGAGTCCTATTAAATATATTACTTTTATTTAGATTATTTTATCAAAATTATTTATATTACCTAAAGGTTTGTGTCATTTGAACGCACAGTAAGAGACAATTGTTTGTTGGGTGGTTTGTGATTTGGTTGGGGGATTTATTGGTGAAGTCATGATGGGGTGGAATGGGGGTTGGGGTTTGTTGTGGTCAGCAGGGTTCATTATTCATCACTCTAGTTATCTATTATTCATTATCAATTAGTATTATTATTTATTATTAGATATATTTAAGTTAAATTTAATTATTAATTATTATTATTATTAATTATTAGTAAATATTATTTTCATTACTCCTTATTTTGATAATTTATTAATTATAATTATATATATATTATTTTATTTATGATTATTTATTTATTCTCTCTTCACAAGTTTAAAATCAATTTAATAAGATATGATATGTCTTAGAAATGCAAATAATTTAATATTTCTAGAAAATTATTTAATACTGAACACTTTATTATTGATTTAAAAACATCATTGCATCCTATAATACATATAGAATAGGTAAATAATAATATATATACTATATATAATATATGATTAAAATACTTTTAATACTATATATAATATATATACACATAAGTCACATATGTATAATAAGGCTATAGTAATATAGCATATACTATATAGTAGTATTCTATATATATTATTATAATTTCTTATATTAAGAATAATTTAAGTGATTATATATATATATAATATAATAATACTAGTACATATATATAATATATATAATAAATATAATATAAAATTTATATACCATATAGTATATAACATATATAAAGTATATTTATATGTATATAATATTATATAGTAATGATATATTATAAATATAATATAGATACTATATATATATATATGACTAATTTTATATATTATATGATATGATACCTAATATATAAATATATAACCTCAGTTCAAAAATTTCAACCAACAACCAAGACAACAGCAGTACCTCTCGTAAGCGAAGAAAGGTAAATAATAAGGATTGCAAAGAACTCCACCACAGAAGACACCTTATTTTTAAATGACCATTAAACATGTTTGGATTCCCTCCCCAGATACCGAGATAGGTTGTATTAGGGTGTGAGGGCCCAAGGTTTTAGCAGACTAAAGACTCTCGCCATTATTGGATGTTAGGGGAAGGTTCGGCCTCTGCAAAAAACACACAATGTTTTATAACGGTTTACGTAAATGGTCACAACCGGGCCAACGGGGGAGGTGTTAGGGTTCATGTTCCTCATTTACCTGACATTGGAACCATACTTTCTCGGCACGGCACTTGATGGGACAACCTAGCTGACACTCAGGTGCGCGCCAGCCCCCCCTTCGCCCCGGTCGCCTCGGCCCCCCATGCTCTCGAGCACCTGCACGTCACACCGAGCCCGCCCGGCGGTAAACCCTGTACCTGTCGCCTTCCTCCTCTCCCCGCTCCGCCCGGACCAGCGTGATTCTAAAATCACTTTACTCCCGATGTCGCCCGCCGAACAACCTCGCTTCTACCCACTATACAGCCTTTGGGGCCCCGATCGTACGAAGTCCCCCCCCGACGGAGGGGTCCGTAAACGAGGGGGTTGCAGGCTGTCCCCGATCCAGGATCGTTTCAGAGTAATTCCCACAAATGTATCCGATGGTTTTGTGTTAACGGCCGCAGAGGAAACGCTATATGATCTAGCTCCCCTGCACCACTCCACACACCACAAGAACAACTCCGACATCTATAATTACTCACATATCGCGCCTCCTACAACGACTGCTGGCGCCGCATTCGCCAGCACGAGCATCCTCCCGGCCGAAATATGCACCCCAATTTTCTGAACGTTGCCCTAAACTCGGTGTGCGTTCTCACACCATTGCGGCGCGACTTATGCCCGTGGTTCGGAGTTCCGCGCTTCTCATACCTGTCGCGCTCTACAGCCGGAGCTAAACCCTTAGAGATCTACTCTACGACTCCCTAATAATAATAATAATGAATGAATAATGATTAATAATTTTTAATCCATTATTACGCAAATTTTGATGCAATTGTTTTCTGTCGCCTTACAGATAAATGTAATATTTAGATGTCGAAGCATTTCTATGAATTAAATTTTAATATTGTATTCATTATCGTTGCTTATAAAGTGAACAAAAGAATAAATTAAAGAAAAAAAAAAAAAAATGCCACTGACATAGCAATGAAAAAATACTTCTCCATTCGTCACGTGTTAGTCTATAGGGGAAGTTTGGGGAACAAATAGAAAAGTTGGGATTACACACCAGAGAGCATAGGCAAGCAATGGTTTAGCATGTCATTATAATATAGAGTAGATAATATAGAATACACTCATATATATAGGCTTATAAGTATTAATATATTATTAATATATAATTTGTATATACCTTATACGTGTACTATTGTATACATATATAACAGTGTGTGTATATATTTAATACCTCGTAATATATATTTTGTACATTTTAAACAATATTTATGTAGTAGATAGTAGATTTATTAATAATAATTATAACTTATAACAATAGTTTAATGATAATATGCATCTCTTTGAGCCACGGTTTTGTAATATTTGGCAGGGGGATGAGGAATAATTACCTTTATAAATTTTTTAGTTGTTTATAGTACTTTTGGCAGCTATCTATTTCCCTCTCTTATCGTATTATGATTTTGTACTTAACATTGAAAATATATTTATTATATTATCTATATAATATTTGATTATTATTATATAATTATTATTTATTTATTATTATTATTATTACTATTATTTTATCTATTTATTATTATATTAGTATTATTATTATAGATTATTCTATTATTATTATTACTATTGGAATTATTATTTTTACTATTCTATTAGTTATTATTATCTATTATTCAGTATTATCCTATCTACTACTTTTTCTCTCATGTGGAATACGGTTTCTAAATTTCGACCCCCTATATAATATATATATATATATTATATATATATATATATATATATAGTATATATATATATATATATATATAGTAGATATATTATAAATAATACTATAATACTTTAGTAAAACTAAGCGTCATACTAATGTGATGTGATGATTTTTAAGTAACATTATATATATTATTGACTATTTGACTCTCTTAATACTGTTAGATACTACTTCTATTACAACTACATAATAATAATTAATATATGAAATCTAATAATCCCACTACAGTTATATAATAATAACCCCGTGGGATTTATAATACGAGAAGCCTTAGATAATACATGAATGAGATAATAATAATAATAATAATAATAATATTAAGAATAATAAATATATAATAATAATCAAAAATAATAATAATAATAATAATATAACAATAATAATAATAGATAAGATAATAACTCATATAATAAAATAAAATTATGTATTATTATTCTATATAATATAGTTTATTTATTGATTATTATATATATATCTTATTTTATTATTATCATTATTATTAATCTATACACTATTGTATTTTTATAACATTATTTTATGTTTTTACTAAAATATTTCAAAAGAAAGAATTCCGTCTAGATAGACCTAAATTCAGGTCTACCTCTCTTCCCTCTCTCAGGGCAGTCTTCTCGTATCTACTCTCCTCCTACTCCTCTCGTCTCTCTCTCTCTCGGATCTACTCTCTCTCCTCTCTCCCTCTCTCTCCTTCTCTCTCTTTCTCTCTCCTCTTCTCCTCTTCTGCTCTCTTCTCGTCTCTCTCTCTCTCTTCACGCTTCACCGTACCAATTCTCTTTTGACCGTCTACTCACATCTCTCGCGCGTCTCTCATCCTATCCTCGCCCCCTCTCTTGCTGAGCTCTCTCCTCTCTCTCTCCCCTCTCTCTCTCTCCTCCCCTCCTCTCGCTCCAGGTGTAGACAATTTCTTTTCTCGCCCCGTCGTCTCTTATTTCCTCGCCCCACCGTTCCTCAATTCTTGTGGGGTAGAATCTGTCTCTTTTCCTGCTGGTCTCTCTCTCGCCTCTCCCCGCGTCTCGTCGCTCTGCTCCACATGTGCCCATCTCGTGCGTCTCTCTCTCCTCTCTCTTCTCCCTCGCTCTCTCTCTCCTCTCTCTTCTCTCTCTCTCTCTCCTCTCTCCTCCGGCACTAGTGTCAATTTCATTTAGGCTCTGTTCTCTCTCTTCTCGCCGTCTCATTCTGTCTAGTCTAGTCTCTTTTCCTTCTCTCTGCTCTCTCTCTCTCTCTCTGCTGCTCGTTTCTCTCTCTCTCTCTCGCGCTTCTCTCTCTCTCTGCTCCTTTTGTTTTGCTTTCGCTCAGTCAATTCTTTTTGCCGTCTCTCTTTTCGACGGTCTCTCTCCTGTCTAGTCTCGTTTCTTATTCCGCTCTTCGTCTCATCTGCTCTCTCATCTCTTCTCCCCTCTCCCTCTGCTCGTCTCTCTCTCTCTCTCTCCTCGTCTCTCTCTCTCTTCTCTTTCATTCACTCACCTGCTCCCTGTTCATTCTGTCTTCTTCTCGCTGTCTCTCTCTGGGGTCTTATTACGTTTCTGTTCCTCTCTCATCTCTCTTCTCTCCCTACTCTCTCTCTCTCTCTCTCTTCCCTCTTCTCTCTCTCTCTCCTCTCTGCTCCTCTCCTCTCCCTCACATTTTGCCCTGTCCTTCCTTATCTTATCAGCCTGGTATTTTCAATTTAGGCTTTTTAGATTTTTTGTATTTTGCCCGGGGGCCCATATAGTAATGGTAAATGAATGACTTGCTCGTCAAATAGAGTTGGTGCTTAATCTTAACTATCAATCACTTGTATGTCATTGTTATTGTGAGTCTGTTTATGTTTGTATATCGTGTGGAATGGTATGACAGGGGCAGATAGTGGGAATAATGTAATGAGAAAGAAAATTAGACAAAACAATTAACCAAAATTTAACTAGTATTAAAATAAAGGTAATTATATAGAATAAGTGCTGCTACCCTAGTATATTATATATAGATATATATATATATATTATGTTTTAGGTAATATTAAGTTACTACGTCGTCAGTAATATTATATATGCTATATATATAATACTCGTATGCCACCTCAGACGATTCAAGATGTAGATACTACAGCTATTATCATAGTACTACGTAGATATATCATAATATCAACTATACAATTACCCTGATCTACATAATCATTATTATACTAATACCGCGTATTACTATAGCAGTCGATAGTCGTTACACTTACTAGTATCTGTTCCCTCCCCGCGTAGTAGCTACTACGTGATACTGAACTAAATCTTTATACATTTATATTTTTAGTACTTACTACTAAGCCTCAGGTTATATTATAAGTATACCCTACTAGTATATCATTAGGTAGCTCTTATATAGTAAGTACTCTATAGTCTTACTCCTTGGTTCCTATCTTATATGGTCTCCCCGCTCCTCCCGGATGGACACCTCCTTCTGGTAAACTATAAATCAATTAATGCTATATAGGCAACAAGGACTTTGAGGACCAACATTATTCAGATCTTTATTATCCATAGTTGTTCACGTAAGTGAAAATCTAGTTAGAGTTAGGCCTGCCAGAAATTGGAAAATAGCAGGTGGTATTCAGCCGTGCGAGTTCTAATTCCATTGGCTGCGCAAAATGAGTCTCTTGACATCGAGCGAACCGTGGTTTTTTTTTTCCTTTCCCCCTTTTGTTCGTCAAAGACTGTGTAGAATAATACGTTAATACATTGTTGATTTAAAAATAATATCTTTACAATCTCATTGATGTAACATAAATTAATCTAAGAAATGCTGGTGGAGTAAATGACAAGAATTAGATATCGACTGGATGTTGAGAATAACTAGGTGCAACATTTTGAAGTTTTAACCCCTATTAACATTTGCTCTCGCTTATGTGAATAAACTTCGGATCTAATATCTTTCCTAAAAGTTTGTTCTTCAAACTCCCTTTGGCTCTTGCCCATAATCCTATTGAATGTTATGAGCAAAGTTTGTCCATATGTTTTCATCGTGACACAACCCGTGTGGACTATCTAGTACTCTATATTTATATACTTTATATATAGCCGTATTATGATACTCATATATCGTATCTGTCAATTTAGAGTATTATATTATTTATCGTATATATCTAATACCACTAAAACCTATATTAATATACCCACTTATAAGTTTTATAACATACTACTATTACAAACTATACTACTATATTATATATATTGTGATATATAAATATATATACATATATATTTATATATAGAGTATAAATATATTATATATATTTAGTATATATATCCTACGTTATATTAGTCGTTCCAGTATTTTTGAGAATGTTCTTGGCGGTTCGGACTTTGGAGCGGTTGTTATCACACTTTTGGGGGGTATTTTATTTGGGGGGAGATTTGGTATAAGATAATACAAACCCCCTTTGGTTTCTCAAAACAAAAAATTTTTTGTTTCACTTTTTCTTAACTTCCAAAAATTTTGAATATTTATATCTTTTACTTTTGTTAAAGTCGGGCTGTTGTTTTGAAGCGTGGCAAAGTTTATGTGAGTTGCTATTGTTTCCCGGAGCTTTTGTGAAGGTGTGTTGTGAACATCAAGACATAGGAGTGATTTGCGTTTTGTTTTGTTTTTTTGAATATAAATGACTTACTAACCTATCTTTTCACAGGACACAAGTCACATCGTCTCGACTTATTAAGCTAATTTCAAACTGACCAGAGGGCCCACATGAATTTTAGTGAGAGGCCATATTCAAACCAAGTGCAAACTCACCATTACTTATAAATTCATTTCGCTCAAAAAAAAACAAAAAACAAAAGCCACCTGGCTATAAGGTATTATTTGCGAGACAGGACAAAACCACACTGGCACTTATTAAAGCCTATTTCAACACGGACAAGTCACTTCCGGATTAATACTCCATATTTTACAGGACAAAACGCGCGGACTTCTATAAGCCCTACTTCAAGCGGGACAATAGTCACCTATGCGCTAATAAGCCATTATTTCAAAACATGGACAAAACTCACCTCTTGAGCTAATATAGCCATATTTCGAACAAAAACCCCCATCAACCTCGTAACATCCTCCCTCTCAGATCCATCTCTCCATAACATGGCGCTTAAAACGCACCACTCAACTTCCAAGGCTCTGCTCTACATGGTCGGATAGAGATCATAAGAATCACATTTCCTAAAAAGAAGTAAATAATTATTAAAAGCATGTGTTTGCTTGATTTATTACTTTGCCCTTTAAATTATGACCTCGTCATAACATTATTACAAATTATTAAATGAATTGTATATGAAATATATGTGTTTAATACTTTGTCGATTAAGGTGGGTTATAATAAGGTTATAAATGACTCAATAATATTGCATAACATTAATGAAAAGTATATAAATCCTCGAGAATAATGCAATTTTTTCCAATCTAAATGTATTTGTAAAACTATGTCGGAGATGAGCGGGGTACACACCTTACTCAGTCTTTCTTAGGCCCCTTTACAGGTCACGTAATTAGTTACTAGGTACAATAATTGCACAAGCTTCCGTATAATATAACATATATAATTATACCTTGCTCCAATACCTGCCTACTCATAGGAGTGGAGCGGGGTAACGGCTAATTATATATATATATATCTATAATAGTAGTTATATTACTTATTATAGAATACATTATATATACTCTAACTATAATAATACTATGGATATATTATATAATAGTAGGCTCTCATTGTATCGATATATAGTACGGTTTACTATAATATATATTAGATATTATAGTTATATTAGTAGTAGTATATGTTTATTGTTGGTATAGGTATTATATATTATACTTCTATATATATATAATATTATTATTATATATATATTATAGGGGAGTTAGGGGCCTTCTACTACATATATATATATATTATATATCCAGTGGTGTAGCGTCGTCATAGGAGGCTCTTAGACTCAGTCTACATAATTATTTTCATAATAAATTTTCCTAAATAGTGAACTGATGTATCATTTTGTTTCACATTTTTGGCTTTTGAGGGCAACAGCTGTAATTTCCGCGTATTTTCTTATATACCTAGATATTAGGTAGATGGGCTATATTTTCCTTCCAGACGTTTGATTTTGTGACAGGGATAAGGATGATTTCCAGGCTCAAGCAAACGTATTACACCAAGTTGTCCTGATATAAATAAAGATTGCGGTGAATTATAATCATGCTCAGGTACACAAAGTAGAAAAACGACATATAACTTCAGAAGTAGCATTTATATTTCTTAGATATATAGCAACAGAGTACCGGCAACAAAATATTTAGAAGTTAAACGTTTTTATGGATTTATGCTTATACGGTATACGCTAAATTGCTTTCACGTATCAACTTTGGATATAGTCTGGAAAATTGTTTTTTTTATTGATCTGTTCTCGAATCTTTACGTCTAGAAACTTCCGGTAAAATTGCTTTACGAATGCTCTCTGGAGTACTCCCTATTAGTTGAATTTCTTAACTTTGAGCAAGAATGTAGTTGCAAGGACATGAACTTTCACTGGACATCCTGCACGCTCATTTTGCCGTAGTTCTACTGACCAAGGTCTTCAACAAGCTCTCTCATAGGTTTCAGGCCTTGTGATTTGCAGGAAGCAACGAAGCCACTGCAATTAATAGCTGTCCAGCTGCTTTTTCTGTCCTTAGTCAAGCTTCTTTACTGGAATTCTTGCACTCTATGATCTTTTTATTAAAGTGTGTTCCATACAGAAGACCAGCGGCTTTTGACCTATTGGCTCTCAGGTAAGACTTAGGCAAGAAGATGGGCTTGCAAAGATATACTTGGAAGGCTGAAGACTTCCTTATCTAGGGCTGTGAAAAACTTTTTCATGAGGCGTAATTTCATGGGTAGTGGAGGAGAACATATTTTTCTGAGTGGAGTATCAACAGAGGCACCTGTTTGACACTGTTCTTTCCCACACTGAACTCAGTCCGCTGGTTGGCCAGACCCCGCTCTATTGGTAGCGTTCGCGGAGACCCTCCTGCTCCCAAGAACAAATAGTAACATTGGGAAACTTATTTAAAGCTCGCCTTAGGGTATGAACCCATCAGGATAGACATAGTAATTTTGATAATCCCGATAGCTCCCTAATTGATGTTCTTAATAATTTCAGAAGGTTAGCGAACTGCAGCATGACGCCTGCTGTTAGTCCTCTTAAGCTACACCGAGTGAGCTAAGGAAGAGTATGGATAACATGTTTCCGCTTATGAAGTAGCAGCAGCTTTGAGGACTATCATCCGTAGGGGTGACAGGCAATTCCAAGCGCTCAATAAAAACGGTGGGTTCACATTGTGAGCCAAATAACAAAAAGTACTCGCATCTTGAACTGGTGACAGATCAAAGTGTATGAAATGAAGTACTACCTCACTACTCCCTTATTCGGATGCACGTTTGCTCTCTGACTTAGTGACTTTCACACTTTCACTGTAACATCAAAATTTCACTGATGACGTCCTTGACGCAAAATCGGCACTTGGACCTTTGGTGAGATCCAAGGATCTATCTGACTACGAGTCGTTGATGTTCTTCTTGGTTTGGGGAACTAATGGGTTTCTATTCCTCAAGTAGCTTAAACTATATCAATTTATCAAGACGACTTCATCCTTCTACCGAGTTTTTCTATTTTTTTACTGAAGTTGGTCCTGTGTCTTCGTCTTGGAGGAATGGCTACTGACGGTAGGCTTCCAAGGGTAAACTCAGAGAGAGCTTGATGGCACTTGAGCCAATGGATGACGGGAAGTTCTGGAGTATCTATTTGATAATCCAGGCCATTCTTGCCAGCATCTGGCGTATTGGGACGGTGTACTCCATCTCAACAGAATAAGACCACAATTTGCTGACAAGCTGGTTCATGCTTCTGCTCGCCTCTAATCGATGGGTACTCCTGCACATTCTCAATGGCTGCGGAAACCTATTTCCTCTCGCATTTGTACCAACGCTGGCGACATAATCGACTCTATTATATTCACAAATTTAAAATGATCTGCTCAGTCATTGTTTTAATATACTTATTATGTTGCATAACTCTTCTATACACATTCACTTAAAAGATCCATAGCTATCAAATTCAGAAAGAGCAATATAGCCTAAATCGTAGTATGGTAACTAATATATAGTACTTATATATATATTATACATATTTAAAAATAATAATAATATACTATAGTATAAAATAATTATTTATTTATATATATATTATTATTATATGATATTAAGAAGTTATTAATATATATATATATAATATAATAATTACTATATAAATAGTATAGTATATATCGTATCGGGTACTATGATTATATATAATAGTATAGCTATATATATATCAACTATATATTAAATTAGTCCAGTAGTGATGATATATATATAGCTAGTAAGTATTACGTATTAAGTTATGATATAAGTGTATATAAGGTATAATATATAGTGATATATTATATAATATATATATATATAATAATAGGTAAGAATATTAATAATACTATATTATTATAGTATAGTATATACTAATATATAAGTATTATATATATTTATATATAATAATAGTTATATATTATATATATATATAAATATTTTATATTATATAAATATATAGATATAATATATAATATATAGTATAAGTATAATATATATATACTTAGATCATAAGTATATATTATATATAGTTTTTATTTATATATATATATTATAGATATAGTATATATAATAAATATATAGCTATATATATATTATGTATATATATATATATATATATATGTATATAGATATATAGTAATTATATATAGTGTCGGTATATATAGGTATATATACTATATATATATTATCAAGTATTACTACTATATATCTATTATAGGATAATATATATATAATCATTATATATATATAAATTATATAGTATATATATCAAAGAACTCTAGAAGGTATATATACACCATAATAATATTTTATTTAATATACTTATATAGAGTATTTCTATAATATATATACCCGTATTTGATATATCTCATTTATATTATTATATATACCACAAGCACGTAAACGTATACTCATAGGATTGTTAGATATATTAATCCTTCTAAGAGAATATTCTTTCGTGCAAGTTCGTAGGTGAAATGAGTGCGTAACCGCGCATTGCTTTCTTGGTCCCCAACAGGCATTCCAAAAATATGCCCTGATGTGCCCTTACATAGTTTAGCAATTGTACTTCGCAGGGACTTTTTTGCTCGTGTACTCCATAAATTTCACAGCACGAGCCTGATACACAAAAATGGCATTCTCGCCTGACGAAGCTGTGTCTAACCTCTTGATGCCATCTTGTGGTATGAATGACAAAGACAAACCCGTATCTGCCAATTTGACAACTACTAGGAAACACCGAATAGAATAATTCGAACTACAGACCCAATTAATTGATATCTTGAGCTTACTGATATCTGTATATTCGTCATCAGTAACCTGTGATTGGACGTAATGAGATAAAAGTATGTCGCTGTGATCTTTTGAAAAAAACATAATAATTTTCTCATAAGAAGTATATAATACGATCAGTTTGAAAACCAGAGGATGTACAGAGAGGTAACAAAAGACAAAGTTTGTGTTAATAATATTGTTTTTCTTGTATTATACTACTCAAAAGCAATTAGCAAATAATGTTTTCAAAGGAAGCGAGAAGCATGTTTTCTAGTTTTGGTTAGCAACAGTGAATCATAATACTTATAACAAATTAGCAATTATTGATTCAGTTTTTACATATATATAATGCTTTATTGTGAAATTAGAATTAAAAACAAGAAATGCCTCGCATCGCCTTGCATCGTCGCATGAGCGACGGCGATGAACTAATGTTAAATATTATAAATGAAATACGTTAAATTGAGGCAAGCCTTGGTGGTGCTCGGCTGAGAATATATCATAATATTGAATAATAGAGTACGAGTATATTGAAGTAAATTCAAATTGTTAGTACTGATATAATGTGAATAATTGTGGATCAATGCGGTGCGGAATTATTTATATGTTCTATATAACACAAGTCCATAACAATTCACTATAATTGACATATATATAACGAGAAAACTAATGTATTATTAGTAAAAAGTTATATAACGAATTCGAGGAATGGACCATCAGTAAACCCGACTTTTAATCCAACCTTCTCTTTTATCTTCACCTACAACACGAATTAAGAGTTAGGTCCATCCGAATGAGCCTCCCAAAATGAAATATAAAAATACACAGCTCTTGTAAATAATACATAGAAATTGTCCTTATATACTTATAAAACAAAACGCTATCCATTACCCGTGGTGTGAAATAACTGACCACAGCAAAAAAAGCTTTTATAGTTTTAGAGCTGAGGAATACATGTATAGTTTCCCATATCGACGTGGACCTCCCAAAGGAAATCGCAGGAGATGTGCGGAAAAGTTGTAGGTATAGATTTGTACATATTAATATAGAAAGAAAGAGAATAAGAAAGAGAATAACAGATAACCCGATAAAATGATAAAAGAAATAAACTAAAAAAAAGTTAGTATATATAAGTTAGACCTAAAAATCTTTAATAAGTGATCTTCACAGATATGGTATTACCTAGCTAACTCTATCATAACGCCATGATGTAATCCATATCAATAAACCTAAAGATGATTAATATATATTCTTTCCTTCTCCCCCTCAGTTTAATCATAAGTCATTGTGTTTTATCAAAGATGTAAACAGATTTGTTTGATTCCAGAGCCACATCCGAATCTACCCGCCAATCCTAAACGCACACATGTTAGATGTATATATATCGAGTATCTAACACAATCAAAGTCACACATACTAAAGATCAAATCGACGCAATTTACTCATTTGTTCGTGACCAAAATTTACCGGTAAGCAAATTTAATACTCTTACGCCAATTACTCAACAACCTGTATGAATCGCTCAATAATAAACTTGGCATTCCCCATGTTATAAAATGTAATCTCTACAGTTCCCAAATGTTTCTCCCTGTACCACTTCCGTATTATCAAGAAGGTAATAAGAATATGATTACTTGCTCTTTCTAAACACCTTAATCCCGTTCTGTTTGTGTGAAATAGGAAATTACCCCCTCCAATAGAAGCGCTTTGATATTACCACACAACGCTCACCTCCCAAATCGGACGAATCAGATCACCCCATCATGGCTCGCTCTTACGTCTGAGCCTCCTTCGCACGTCAGTCCTCCGGTTGCACCTAGCTCGGGACATGTTCTAAATAAAATAGTAACCTGTCAAGATTTTACCCATTCCCTTTCAACTTTCTCACAGCACTAGCGCCATTTTTTTTCCTCTTCTTGTTAATTTATTTTTCTCATCGATCCCACCCATCGTACGGGCTCTCGAATGATCCCTTTCGAGCAAGAGGGAGGTGGGTCAACCCTCCAACCCACACAAAACACCTATCAAGAATAAGAGTAAATTAAATAAAATTTAAAGAAAAAAAAAAAAATTACGTTCATAAACGCAACACACCTTAGATAAATTAATCCCAACTCGATCACATTCGCAAAGAGATTAGCATACCACCCCAACCCGTACTCAAGGCGCTTGCGTCGCCTAACGCCAATTGCTTCCTCCAAATTATAGCTCGCCGCGCATAGCCTCAAGACCGAACAAATATTTGTATATATTTAGGCTGATCATTACTCATATATAGTCACAGACGGACAGCACCCAATGATAAATAGCAAGTATGTGCCGCGAACTGTTTGATATAGTGAGAGTTAAGGCAAAGATATTTCTCCATCTCTAAAAATACAAGTTGTGTTGTCTTTTGATAATTGAAGATTACATTGGTCCAAAACATGGTACCATAAACGAGTATAGATCCTTGAAAGTCTCCCAATTATTCACGACATAATAACAATTTTTCTAATGACCCAAAAGAATCCCCCAAAAAGAGACTTATAATGTTCATTTTTTTATTATACCCCCATGGAATGCTTTTACTCTCTCCTCTGTCATTAGTTTAATAAAATTCCGCTGAGATTATCTCCCCAAAAATTTTTTATATATTCCTTTATTTCCTTCTTGCTTACCATCAATAGCCATCACGTACACTTCACTTGTAACAATGCCCTTTTCTTCTAATTTAACTAGGTGTACCAACTGATTGTATGGGCATTGATATTTCTATATTGTGTGTGTCCCTTGGGCTGGTATCCCTCAGCCACGACTTCATTCCCCTCTCACTATCCCCATGAGATTTCAGAATCCTTGTGAGTGTTAAAGCATTTTTAAGAAGCATCAACTGGAATCGGGGCTCTCTTAGAAAGGTAGGTATTCATCCAATATTATTCTAAGCATGATTTATGCCCCTTGAGTGTCTTTCTTTCTATAACACTTTCGTCTCATTACCTTCCAGAAGATAGAGTTGTTTATATACTCATTTATATTTAATCCATTATGGTATTTATTATAACTGTACCTTATCATATCATCCTCTTATACCTAAACTATTATTCATGATCCTCTTGTTATCATAATACTACTACGGAGTATGCATATCGCGTGTTCAGTTATTAATAGTGATTTATTTCTTATCTTTATATTCCTCCTATTATATTAATATACCTATTTTTATCATTTTTGCTTATGTCTAATACTCTAATTCATTGCTTAACATTAGTAGTAATTCTATCTATACGTCGTTGCATCCTGTTACCGTTAACTTGATTGATCATCTACCTCTTCATTGTCCAACCATTCTGCGTCTATAGTTTAAAACATTTATTATCATTTCTTAATATTTAGTTACATAATTTTAGATATAGTTACACTTATTAATTATTAATGCTACATTATATGAACTAACAATATTGTTCTCATATTCATATTAGCACCCTTCTAAGTGATTTATGTCTCTAATCTCGATAGGTGGAGCATATAAGAGTCACATTCAAGCCGAACCGAGGTGGTCCTGAATTTTAGACGAGTGGGCGCTTGTAAACCGAAACATGATATAGCGAGCACTTTGATAGTTGTCTTGCGGCAACTTTCTTAAACTTCTCTACTCTTTAATAGTATACCTACTTCCTTGGTGGTAAGAATAATCAACCGTTCCTCTCCATCCAAAAGCCGCCCACTAACTTAATACTTATTTACATTCTAGAACAATAACATAATGATCCATGATTTAACTTCTCTATCTCTCTAAACCTCCTCCGTGTGCACTGATCTTTAACACTCTCCACATCACTACTATTTCACATCATCTATCTCCTTCCCTCCCCCACAATTCAATTCCATTACCTCTCTTCTATCTTCGATGTACATCTCTCCCACACCGCGTTACCAACTTTTAGCCCTTCCTATTTATGCTTATTGGCATACTCCTTTTGTGTTCAGTATAGACACTAAGTCGCCTTTTCTATCTTACACACTAGTACCTCCTGCTCTCACACGAAATCAATCTACAAACTTTGAAACCTACCAATCTTAAATCTTTTGCTCCCTGCCACTCCCAAAAACCACCTGTCATTTACCATTCACCTTTTTTATAGATCATACTACTATTCCAAACCAATTCAGGTCCCTTCGCCCAACACTATCTAATCTGAAAGCTCCTACATCACCCCAATCCAGAACGTAATCAATTCATTAAAAGATACTAATGAACAACCAAAAAATATTCTGAATAATACTCTATTCAACGTTTCCCTCAGAGTGGACCATACGTCCACAACCACAATTGGACCTTGACCTTTTTCACAACTTAAATTTAACACCCATTTAGAATTCTGAGGACTTCACACACCAACAAAGTAATTAACCATAAGCTTATAATAAGGTATGGCTACCCACAGAGTCACTCCATCAAAAATTGCAACTCCTTTTCAATCTCCCTCTCTCAATTCTCTTCCACAAAACAGGAAAATAAATCACCTTCCACATTTCACCCTCAATTTCACCTAATTTCCTTTATTCCCTTTTGTTTCAGCACAGCGAGCGAAAATCACAAGTAAATGTTGCCCTTCGTAAAATATACACCTCCATTACCTCTTCTCCCTCTTCTCGCTCAACATTTATTCCTCTGACATCCATATAGACCGTGAAATCGATGCATACAATTCGGCGAAGATTAATAGAAGTCGGTTTACGCGATACGGAACCATCTCGTAGGCAAAAAGCAATATGAGGATCGATATATTATAGATGTAAACATAGAATATAACAAAGACATATAAATAGGTCATATAAAATAGGTCATATATAAATTATATAATAATATACTAAAATATTAATATATATTCATCTTTTTTATAATGCGATTATTGGGCACAAAATCCCGGATACTAATAAATCTTCTAGAAAAAAAACTTAAGTAAAAGATACTGAAAGAATAAAAAGAAATATAAACATTGTTAAGATCTTAGATATATTAATACAATACAGCCAAAGTGAAATAAATATCTATATCCATATATATATATATATACAATACATATATAGATATATTTATATAATCGATTATATTGTAATATATACATCACACAAGCGCGATAAGGTATAAGGGAATGAGAAGACAGGGGAATCTAGCGGCTTGAATACCGAGAAAAAAGTATGGAATAGGGATGGTGGTTTGGTAAACTTATATAAAGGATGTGAAAGGAGTGTGGAAATAATCACTTCCAAATACTGCATAAAATTGTCAGTATATATGAAGAGTAGATAGTGGCAAGTGGTTTGTTGGAGTTTTGTATGGGTGCTCAAAGAAGAAATTAAAGGTACCCAATTAGAGATGAGGATTATTAGTAAGGAGAGTACAGGGTTAGAGTGAAAACACGTTGAAAATCGTTAAGAATCTGCAAGGATATAATGAATATCACTGGTTGAAATGATCAAGAACAGAGGCAAGATGGTGATTGATTGGATTTGGAAGTTGTGTAATAAAGCGTTTATGGAGGGTATGTCGGACATGCTTTCTCTCAATTAGCATCACTTTTTCTAGCTTGCATGCAAGAATATTTAAGAGGAAAGAAGGAATTTCCTCATTGACATGTCGACATTTCAGTGACTCAATGCTTTTACCTAAGCTTATATGCTGGTATGTTGGTCGAAAGAGTGTCGTCGAGTGAATGAAGGACTGATTGTGTGAAGAACAAGTGCGTTTAGGAGTGGTAGAGGATGTGTTGGATCAAATCTTTACATTGAAACAAAATGATTGAGAAAAATTGAGGGAGAAGAAGAATAAATTGTATTTAGGTTTTATGGACTTGTGCAAACAGGCGTTATGATAGAATGCTTAATATGGAAGGTTATTATGGCACTGGGTCCTAGTATAATATGGTCGTTGGTGGTACAGGCTTACTGAATGCGATATAAAAGTATGTATGACGATAGTGAGCGTAGTTTCTGTTGTTTAGTGCGAAACTGTTATGATTGGTTCGAGATAATGATGCTGTGAGCAGTGGTTCCAAAATTGAGACCTTGGTTATTCAATTGTATATTGGGATGGGGGTTATGAAAAATTCGAGGTGTGGAGCATGCAGGAAATAGAATGAGGGAGAATAGAATGGAGATGAGTGGGAGGGTGCCCTACATATTTATATGCGGATGATTTGTTCTGTGTGGCGAATCTGAAGGAGTTTGAGAGGATTGGTAGAACGGTTTGGCATATGTGAATGGTGTGTAAAGGAGGGGTTTTTAAGAGGATAAACGTAGATAAGAGTAAGGATTTCATGGATTTGAGGTGAGGACAGTTCCTCAAGTGTGTAAGTTACTGTTAGCTATGAGTGAGACAAGCTGAACAAGTGTCTGAGGTATTACAATATTTGTAGGTATGGTTGGATTGAGAAGGGAACGGATGAGTGTACAGAGTGTAAGTAGGAAAGTTGTGAATGCTAGGAAGGTTGCTGGTGCAATTAATCGTTGGTGGAATGTAAAGGGACTAAGTCGTCGAGTGCGCTAGGGGTTTACTATGATTGTTAGTGTTACCTGATGTTATTGTATTGAGCAGATAGACTATGGTCTGCGAATAAGAAGTAATAATCTAAAGTTCAATGTATCAAGAGGATGGACAATTCTTTAGGGGGCATGTAGAGGTGTGAGAAGAATTGATACTAAATGAGGAATATGAACGTATATTAGGAGTTTGTGTTGCTGATGGTATGAGGTTAAATTATAAAGAATAGAATGAAAGGTATGTTGAGATGGTATTGGTCAGGTGTCACATGTGGAAAAGGCTAGATGAACATGCATAGGCTCGTGTCGCTAACGCCCGCACATGTAATCCAGTGCCGTAGTGCTGCTCCTGTTGTGAATATACCTGACGCTGTGAGACCGAAGAGAAAGTGGTATGAGTCGGTGATGAACGAATGTGGGAAGGAGAGAAATGTGAGGTTTGCAGAGGCGAGAATAAAGGTGGCAATTAAAGAGTGAAATGGCGGAGGTTTTTGTATTTCGGGCATGGTGTGTGGCCCAACCTTGGCCAGGGCGAGTGACCCTTACATACGACTTTTACCAAGTGATTGTCCGGTCGTACTAATCATCGAACCATTCAAGAGTCAATAGGTGGAAAATTTTCTTCTGTGACAGCAGTCTCTTATCCTCAATTCAATGGACAGAGGGGGGCGGTAGGCTGGGGCTCTCTCCTTGCGACTTTGTACAATTCTTCATCCTGCTTCTTTCCGATGCCATGACACCGCACCTTACCCCCAGTCTGGCGGAAAGGAGAGGAAGATAAATAAGGAAAGAATATCATATAGAAAAAATAACTAGATAATAAATAAGGAAATATACTGTAATTATATATCACTAGGTGACTAGAATGGTATTTTTTTTGAAGTATGTCATTAGTACTACTATATATATATATTATACCTATATATATATAACGATATAGATGGATACAATAGTAAATAATATATAATATATAATAATATAATAAATCAGCACCGCAATAAGCAACACTATATAGCGATGAGCTTTGTATATATATAGTTAAAGTATATTGTATTACTCTGTATTTATGGACATTCATAAATGAAGCTTTGGAAGGCTTAGCATGTAAACTAATTTATATTCTGTTGCTTCTTGTTGTGCTTCGCATTTTAATAAATACTAGATGTATTTTCATTTTCGTCGTACCTTTATGTAATATATAGCGGTAGTATAAATTATATTATATCATGTACCTTGTGAACTATGCTTCTTACACGTCTAATCTTGGTATGGATATATCCAGCATCACCGAAAAGGCCAGGCGGAGGTGTAACTAAAAAACTATAAAAGGTTCAAAAAATAAATATGGAATATCATTTTATTATAATCAGGAGACATTTTTACCCCTCGAACATACAGAAAAAAAGAAACAAAAAATAATAATGTAATAATAATGATTCAAAATTTAAAAAAATAAATTTGTTAAAAATTGTTATGAAAAATTGTTAGGAATTTAAAACGTAAGAAATCTCGCGAGAAGTAAGAAGGGCATCAACGACTAAGAGAGGAGCGCGGAAAGTTGCACAAATGGTGAATATTTTATTCTTTATATATAATACACCATATACCCAGACTGGGCTAAAAAAATTATAAGATGGAGCAACGAGTCAGGAAGTTTATCTCGGACCTACCGGGGGACGACGCGGGGGACGAAGTACGGGGATTTCTGTCCCTCTCGTCGGCTCGAACCCCCTAAAAAGGTATTATAAATAAAACGTAACATTTTCTCAAAGTCCGTAAAATAAAGTGGGTATTTGGCAAAAATTTTTGCGTATCGTCAAACTAATGCAGGATTCAACGGTCAATTGCGAACTAGCGTGCCTTGAGAGGTTTTTTGAGTAGTAACTATTCCCAATTATCTTTAAATGTGTTATTAATCTGTAGTGGGTTGCTTAATATATTTTTTGCATTGTGTATCATCGATTGGAACACTCTGCTTGCGAGATCAAAAATTGTATATTTATTCACGTAGAATATATTATTAAATCTTTTGTTATTACAATGCGCCTCTTCATTAACGGTCGTTTACAAAAGCCAAAATGAGTAGTTGATTGAGTACTTTTAATCTTCAGTAATCCCTCCAATAGTAATTTATTGTTACCTAATAGTAGTAGTATCTAATAATACCGTACGCTAGTGAGTACCCTCTACATAGACTTACGTTCTAGCAACAGCCGTATATTGCATAAATATATGTCATATGTTTTATAGCTCTATGATAAGGTATAGACATGTATAATAATAAGATATATAGATATTCGTTATTGTTATAGATAATATATATATAATTATATATCTCAGCTGATGAGCTGAGTGCGGAGCTGATACGTACCATACTATCTATATATATACTAATCATTTTTTTATCAAGTAACGCTCATAGTATATTTTATTACGTAATATTGTGCATATAACTAACTAAACATTTATATATGAGTTTGCTTAGGTTTAATATTATACTGTGAGTATACTGACTATTATATAACTGATGTTAATTAGTGTTACATTTTGGTAAACTTCCAGGTGCTAGTGTGCTGTTGGTGGCTTCCTAATTCCACCACTCTGTTTTGTGGAATTCTCTTCATCTTCTGTATTCCTATGCCTGAATTAATCCCCTCACTTTTAAATGGCTGCGTCTTGCTCATGATGCGTAATGTGCGCTTTATGAGCGGGTGAACTTTGAGGGAGTAATACACCCCCTTCATTGAATAGGGTCTGCCTCTGGTGATGGTGACAACTGTGTACTAATAAAATCGAACAACAGAATCCTTGACAATAAATGCTAAAGATATTGTGGTACAATAAACTCCAACTAGTAGCATATTGAAATTCTCATATACGATTCAAAATTCCCCCCGCTGATCCAGGAAAGAACAACTACAAGTCTTCAGATTGCTATGGCGCAGGAGTAAGAATTCTACTCTTCGATTCAAAACTAATATCGCCCATCAGAACTTCTGCTAGGTCCGGCGCGCCAACACAAGCATAGAACACTAGAAGTTTAGTCACCTCCCTACCCACAACGATCACTCATTCAGGAATTGCAATCCATCTTATTCCTCACCTCTGGTTCCGTTCCACTAGGCTACAGCCACAACATAACATTTCAACGCAGCCCACAACCACTCATTTTTCCACCGTTTACTCGCCGTGCTTTGCATTACTTTCTTATTTCGATGAGGTCACATAGTGCCGTAGCAAATTGGAATCCTCTACATCTATAATAGTTCCCCTTTTGCAGATAAGTACCATCCATCACCTCTCTCCTCATTCCTCAACATTTATTCCTCCTGACATTTCATATCCAGATACGATTCATACATTTTCGCCCGAAGGATAGAAGGGAGCTACTCTCCTCAATATCACCCTTCCGAGGCATGCATTAGCATTCCTGGCAAAAGATAAGATGTAGTAGGCAAAAAACCTAACTAACACCGTCCCTTAAGTTCCGCCTCCTACGAGCACTGCAGACATACGATGTGGGCAATTTTTTCCCCTACACGTTGGATATAAGGATAGGGATTTCTGTAAGATGTGTCTAGAGGAGGGGTGTGGAAATAAGTATGTTGTAATAATAACGTGTGTCTGGAGGAATGAGTGTGGATGGGATGAACGAACAGGGAAAGGCGAACCAGTTATAGGGACCACTGGCGGAATGTCATACATACCATAACCAAAGATAAATAGGTATAAAATATATATATATATAGTATATATATAGATATAAGTAGTATATAATTATATATATAGTAT
>JABUQX010120269.1:15000-22500 GCA_015478945.1 Trachelipus rathkii | reverse complement strand
ACGTTCTATCGATGTTTCCTAATTGGACTGGTTAGACAGAAAGTATCATTTTTTCCAATCTCGAAGAAAGTCATCTCATTGTTAGCAAAATTAACAGTTTTTAGAACAGCTTAAAATGTCAATTTCGCAGGAACAGATAAGAAATGACTTACGGACCCTAAGCAAAAACTTGGATCTCCCCAGCTGACTCGTAAACTCACATTCACTATAGCGTATTGAATGAATCCTAACTAATTCACACAATAAACGTACAAGCTCTAAATCAGATGAGAAAACCTGTTCAACAGAAATTTAATCTATTATTTCGGATAAAGGAGAGACTAGTTTCCCAACATAAGTTGAAAAGGAAGAAAGAATCTATTAAATAAAAAAGATAAGTCTAACGCTGAAATGGAAAGGTTTGACAAAAAAAATAAATATTTATAGCTATAACTCATGGTCTTGGTAAATTAAATTCACTGACTTATAAGAATAGATAACCATACCGATATGGAAACAAGCACCTTCCATTCCTTTCCAAAAAAAAGTATGAAAGGAACCGCTACTGGAGCCAAGTAACTCTTTTGAGAAGCACTAGTCCTAACGAGGAGATTTCATCTGATGGACAAAAGCAAATCAATAACTTCTACTTTAAATCGCCTTTTAGTAATCTTGTTGAATATCTCTACGTTCTCGAAGAGCAAACATGCCGGATAAACAAGCAAGGGGGAGAGCTAAAGAAGGCTATGCTTGCAAGCAATATCTATCACAAGGAATAAAGTCCATTGATCGGACGGAAGATTTTATACCCCTGCTAAAGAGACCGAAAACGGCTGGAAATGAGTATACAGTCAATAATCGTATTCATTAACTATGAATAAATACTAAGAATGATTTTAAAAGTTATGTAATATGATTATTTATTATTAGCAATAAAAATTTACACACAAGAAAATCGTGAGTGCCAGAAATTTGACCTAACAGTTTCAGAGGCGAAACATGAAAACTTTCCCACATGTTAGCCACTTGATGTAATTCCTTCCATAGGAAAATAAATAAATAAATTTACTAGTAATTAACTACTAGTACGATGTTAAATATACACCAGTAGAATCAGTATACAATTTTGACTAAATGGTGTGAATTTGAACTCCAAATTTGGAGCATTTGCAACGAAAAGTCAAAATTAAATTTCAAAAAAGGGTGAACTTTGCCCCTTATTATAGGTCAAAAGTACAGGTTTAGACTATGAAACTAATATAGAAATGAAGAATGGATTGTTCGTGTATCTGCAAATATATAATTTGTATGCGTACTCCACGTAATTAAAAAGATATAATGATTTAATCTAAATTGTAAAAATACGGATTGTCAGAATATTGGCTAAGAAATCCTGTTTGACCTTCTGACTTCAATTTTTAATAATTTTGAAACAAGATATACTAGCATTTTGAAACTAGTACAGTAGTTAAATTAAACGTTAAGTAATATGTATACAAGACTTCAATATTCAAATTAACCTAGAAATATGTATAATAGAATTATTTTTTAATATCAAAAGGGAGTTTCAATATATATATATATATATATATATATATATATATATATATATATATATATATATATATATATATATATATATATATATATATATATATATTGTAATGGAAAATAGGTCATAGCATCTTTTATTAATTTATCAACAAACAAATAAATATATTTTCTGTTTTAATTTTACTTTAATAATACCGCGACCTTGTATATTAAATGAAAGTTTAAGACAAAAACATTTTTAACTATATATTTAAAACACCATTTCCAAACATTTTATAATCAATAATCCCTAAACTTTTCATTACGACTTAAAATAAACAATATGATAAAATAAACGCAGTTCCTGCAACACACAACCATCTTTAAAATAAACAGCATCATGGTAAAATATTCGTAGTTCCTACGACACACAATCTTTAAAATAAACAAGTAATTTAAAATCCAATTCTTTACCTCGATCCTCAATTCAGGCAATGAGTCCAAAATAAACTTACAATACTTATTCCTTCATCGTTTCCTAAATCAAACCCTTTTAGAAATATTTGCTATTTCCTTCGTCTTGCGACGATCCTTCCGACCAGATTTATGTCCAACACCGAACCACATCGACCTGACTCCCTGTCAGCAAAACGGCACCTATCCGCTTGGTTTCTCGTTGAACACTCTCTGGTCCCTTCATAAAATCCTCGATTTGGATCCTCTTCTTCCCGAACACTGATTTTCGTGAACCTCGATTTTTCCTTTGACAAAGAATACTCCAGTTTCCTGTTATTACATCCCGGACTCATCCCCTATAAATGTATAAATGCGTTCGATAAATACTGCCTTAAGTTTCTAGCAAGTAAAAAAATTAAATACATAAAATATAATTTCACTCGTATTTTCACTACCGTTCAGTACGGGTTTCTAAATACTTTTTTATCTACTTCACTCGGTTACTTTTTGACTGGCTTATTCCTTTTCCTACTTTTCAACGATAGCAACCTTTCGTCCTTCTTTTGCGTTGTTTCCAGTAGTAACACCCTTTTCCTAAATTTTGATTCCAAGTTACGCCTCTCTTTAGTAGTTGGTTTGTTCAGTAATAATATATATCAGCTGTCCCTTGGTTCCCCATAACCAGAGATGGGGTGCGCAAACATGCACCAGAAGCCCGAGGCATGCATGAACACACTTAAAGTAATAAGTAATTCCTTTTACTCATTTCCAAATGCTCTTTTCACCGTCAACCCTAAAATAACAATAATAATAATAATAATAAATATAATTTAAAAAATAATAGTACCTAAATTGGTACTACTACATAAACGCATGCATTCATATTTACAATTTACACTTGCACTAACAACAAATACACCATCTACTTTCGCGTGCCATCCATACCTTCCCAGTTATACTAATAAAAATAAAAATGAAATTTATAATAATCAATGAAAAGATAAATAAATATAAACCCTTTCCTTAACAACACGGTTACCTTAATCAACCTTTTCCTTTCTTCGCGGTTTCTCCCCATCACATTGTTTCAGCCGCCATCTTTGATATGCTTTTCATCCCTCCCTGCTGAAATTCAATTGCCTTTACTAACTTTCCTTTTTCAAGCTTTAACTTCTCCTTATCACAATTTCACCAGGGTTTCGTTCCAACACTCTACGCGGCCACCACTGTAATGGAAAATAGGTTATAGCATATTTTATTAATATATCAACAAACAAATAAATATATTTTCTGTTTTAATTTTACTCTTTTAATAATAACTTGCAACAAGGAGGAAGATGAAGTTTAATACAAGCTCATTTTTAACTATATATTTAAAACACCATTTCCAAACATTTATAATCAATAATCCTTAAACTTTTCATTACGGCTTAAAATAAACAATATGATAAAATAAACGCAGTTCCTGCAACACACAACCATCTTTAAAATAAACAACATAATAGTAAAATATTCGCAGTTCCTACGACACACAATCTTTAAAATAAACAAGTAATTTAAAATCCAATTCTTTACCTCGATCCTCAATTCAGGCAATGAGTCCAAAATAAACTTACAATACTTATTCCTTCATCGTTTCCTAAATCAAACCCTTTTAGAAATATTTGCTATTTCCTTCGTCTTGCGACGATCCTTCCGACCAGATTTGTGTCCAACACCGAACCACGTCGACCTGACTCCCTGTCAGCAAAACGGCACCTATCCGCTTGGTTTCTCGTTGAACACTCCCTGGTCCCTTCATAAAATCCTCGATTTGGATCCTCTTCTTCCCGAACACTGATTTTCGTGAACATCGATTTTTCCTTTGACAAAGAATGCTCCAGTTTCCTGTTATTACGTCCCGGACTCATCCCCTTAAAAATGTATAAATGCGTTCGATAAATACTGCCTTAAATTTCTAGCAAGTAAAAAATTAAATACATAAAATATAATTTCACTCGTATTTTCACTTACCGTTCAGTACGGGTTTCTAAATACTTTTTTTTATCTACTTCTCACTTGGTTACTTTTTGCCTGGCTTATTTCTTTTCCTACTTTTCAACGATAGCAACCTTTCGTCCTTCTTTTGCGTTGTTTCCAGTAGTAACACCTTTTTCCTAAATTTTGATTCCAAGTTACGCCTCTCTTTAGTAGTTGGTTTGTTCAGTAACAATATATATATATATATATATATATATATATATATATATATATATATATATATATATATATATATATATATATATATATATATATATATATATATATATGTGTGTGTGTGTGTGTGTGTGTATTGAAAACTGTTTATATATACATGGTTTTTATTTGCTGAAATTTGGAACATATAGTTTGATAGGTGTAAGAGAGAAACTCAAATTTATACCTTGGTATTATGAGTTGAGGAGTGATATCCCTTAAAATGTCAAAAATGGTTTCCGTGGAATATCTCTGAAGATATTACACCAAATGACATTTCCATTGCATGGTAAATAAGTATAAAGGAAAATTATTTCAAAAGAATCATTTACGATATGTAAATATATAGGTTTGATTCGTGGTCAAATACGACACGAGACAAGAGAAACGAACTTTTTTCCGTCCGTTTTTAGACAAAAATCAAAGTTATATATATATATATATATATATATATATATATATATATATATATATATATATATATATAGTATATATATATATATATATATATATATATATATATATATAGTATATATATATATATATATATATATATATATAAACAACAAGCAGACAGCCTCGCAAAACACTACGCTAATATCTCCAGTAAACCAACTCAACCCAATAATAGGTTAATAAAAAAAAACCAAAAAACTTCCCTCAGATCACAACCCTCCTCCACAAACCAACATGATATCAGAGACAATCAAAACCCTAAAAATTCACACCAGCAACAGGACCAGATTCAATCTCAAACTTCCACCTGAAACACCTAGGAAGAATAGCAATTCTCCTCATCACAGGAAATCTTTAACAAATCTTGAAAACTCAATTATATACCCCAATCTGGAAACAAGCATTCATTCTCCCAAAACCTAAACCCAAAAAGACCCTAATTCCCCATCCTCCTATCGCCCAATCTTTCTCTTTCCACCATCAGCAAACTGCTGAAGAAACTAATATTAAACAAAATATCCCCACACATCACCCTCCCAGAATTCCAACATGGATTTAAAAGCAATCATTAAACAACAGCCGCCCTCACTCCCTCACACAACACAAAATTAATGGCTTCAACCAATCCCCATCACACAGATCCATACTCACAGCCATCGACATTAACAAAGCCTTTGACACTGTCCCCACATACATCCTTATACAAAAAATCCTTCAATCCCCCCTAGAAAACAACGATAAAAAGTGGCTCTCAAACTTCCTCACCAATCGATACGCCAAAGTCCTCCATAAAAACACCCTCTCACACTCCATTAAACTACAAAACGGCGTACCACAGGGCGCCATTCTCTTCCATTTCTCTTCAATCTCTTCACAGCAGATATACCCACCCCAACCAACCAATCCACCAAACTAATTACTTGCGCAGACGACATCAGTCTCATTTCCCAACATCCACTTGTAAATACAGCCACCCAACACACCCAAGAATACCTGCAATTATTAGAAATTTGGTTAATCACCAATGACATCTTCCCACCTTAAATCCTCCATCACCCTCCTAACCACAGACCGCCACCAATCCACATTCCACCCAATAGTCTACCTGAACAACAACCCCCCCAAATAAAACCCAAAAAATATTAGGACTCACTTACGACACACATATGACTTTCTCCCCCACATCGACCAAATTACTTCTTCAACCCAACGGAAATTAAACACCCTCCGAACCCTCTCCCAACACAACTTCAGCGACAGAAAACACACCCTTACCACAACCTACAAACAACTCCTCAGAACAAATATAAACTATGCCTCCCCCGCATGGTTCCCAGCACTATCACAATCCAACTTAAACAAATTACAAGTTACACAAAACACTGCCCTTAGAATAATCACTGGATGTACTAAAACAACCCCATCCAGCATTTACACGACGAGACACATATTCTTCCCATCCCTACTCACTTGAAGATGGTAGGGACACAATTTTCCAGAAAACACTCAACCCCACCCATCCATGCCTCCAAATACTCTCCAACCCCCCAACCCCCGACATAGACTAAAATCCCCCCCTTCTCACTAGCTAAACTGTATAATGAAATTTACAACAACATTCCCCCTCCATCCCCAAACAGGTCTTGGCTCACTCACATCCATACACAACTAACACCATATCTACAAACCGCCCCAATAACAGTCTACTAAACACCCCATCCCCAAACATCTCCTTACAGAAGAATCACTGTCCAGAAGAGACCAAATTAACCTTGCCCGGAGCAGATCAGGTCACCACCCAAATCTTTTGCAATATAAATTCAGATTCAAACTTGACAACGTAGTTTCCCCCATCTGCACAAGATGTCGTATATCCCAGGACACAATGGAGCACTTCCTTCTGGAGTGCCCTGCCCTCGACGCCCCCCGTACCACCTTCGCTGTAACTTCCCTTCTCGACCTGTGGAATCGCCCAAGAGCAGTGGTCGGCTTTCTGGAGGCGGTGTGACCCCTCCAAAAAGGTGGGTCAGAAATGTATGTATGTATATATATATATAGCAGTTATATATAGCTAGTTATATATAGGTATATATATATATATATATATATATATATATATATATATATATATATATATATATATATATATATATATATATATATATATATATATATATATATTAGTGATGGCACTGATGTCAAATTTTCTCATTTGCAGATGCGGATGTTAAATTTTTGCAAAATGCAGATGCGGATGCGGATGTTGAATTTTCGTAAGTGCCGATGAGGAAATAAAAAGTAGACCCAGGACCACAACTTACAACAAATAAATATCTGTTTACTACTACTACTACTACTACTACTACTACTACCACAATACTACTACTACTACTACTACTAATTATTAATAATAATAATAATAATATATTAATATTAATATTAATATTAATATTAATAATAATAATAATAATAATAATAATAATAATAATAATAATAATAATAATAATAATAATAATAATAATAATAATAATAATAATAATAATAATAATAATAATAATAATAATAATAATAATAATAATAATAATAATAAGAAGAAGAAGAAGAAGAAGAAGAAGAAGAAGAAGAAGAAGAAGAAGAAGAAGAAGAAGAAGAAGAAGAAGAAGAAGAAGAAGAAGAAGAAATTAGAGGCAAATAAATTGTGATCAAATTTCTCCTGTTGTTGTGCCCTAAGTAAATTTCACATAAATTTTATAATGTTTATTGGGTACACTCAAAATTTATTAAAATAAAATTAAAAATTAAATTATTTTCCGCATTTCTAAGTCGATATCATTATGGGGA
>JABUQX010120269.1:10000-12500 GCA_015478945.1 Trachelipus rathkii | reverse complement strand
TAATGGTAGAGTCGGTGCCTATATAAACATTAACGCTCTTGTAACACGTCTCTAAAACCTTGAATCCCCAAATTTCGATATTTTATGGCTTAAGATCTTTCTTCTTACTACTACTATTATCTTGTGTTTCATCTACTGCCCTTTAATGGAACAAATAGTCCGGTTAATTTTGAATATCTTCCTACTTCTCACGATACTGTTTCACTTCCCATCCAATTCTATTTAAATAAAAATTTAGAACACTTAAAATTACGTTTTTTCTTATATTAAAAATTTAGAACTCTTAAAAGTACGTTTTTTCTTAAATTTTAACATATTCACGTATTCTACACTGGGTGGTTGAGCTCCTCTCATACTGATACAGGTGAAGAGGAGGCCAAATCAGTCAGTATTCTCAACTATCTGAAACAGTTGATTAATAAACCGCAGATCGCAGTAACCAATACTTGAACATTCTTCACTTATACCATATATATATATATATATATATATATATATATATATATATATATATATATATATATATATATATATATATATATATATATATATATATATATATATATATATATATATATATATATATATATATATATATATATATATATATACCATTTTCTCTCCTATCGATAACCATCACCACAATCTTTTAGTTTTTAATTTTAATGCTTTCTCTTCATCAGCTCCACCATTCCATAAATCATATTTTCTGCCTCTTTAATCGGGCTAATTGGGGCATTGCGTGGCTTCTTTGCTACCTACCCTTGATATGAATACTGCTTTGTCTTGGAGGATGCTTCTGATAGGGCTGTAATCTTCGAAGGAATGAACAGGTTTATTTTTCATGTTAAATTTAATTTTATTCTCCTCAAAATCCGTGGTTCGATGGCAACTGTTCTCATGCCTATCACAATAGAGATAATGCCTATCGGAATGGAAGAAAATCTATTTCTATTATCGCCCTTCTTATTTTAGTTCTACTTGGAATCGTTACAGAGATATTATTCAATTAGCTAAGCGTACTTTCGTGAAAAGAAAGTGCGCTGACCTCCTTGGTTCTCCTACTGATAAAAATTTTGGCAGCTTGCCAAAAACATCTCTAGTAACTTCTGTAAATCTTTTCTCCACTTTTTCGCTCTGACGGATTTGTAGCTAACACCCTTTCTGAAAAGGCTAATCTCTTCGGCCTCTTTTTTTCATCAAATTACATCTTGAACGATTCTAACATCCCTCCTCCTGCTCCTTCTCCTCTCAGGGTTCCAATGGATCTACGTTTGATTACACATGATATGGTGTATAAGAACCTAAGATCTATGAACGTCAGGAAGGCTAGTGGCAGGGACGGCATTTCCCCCGTGTTTTGAGGGAGTGTGCTTTGAAGCTGGCTCCTGTCACGTTTGACTATACTCTCTATGTCTTAAAACTAATACTTTTCTTCCATCCTGGAAGCTCCCATATATGTTTCAGCCAATCCCGAAGAAGGATAGTCACTCTGATCTTTCTAACTATCTTCCTATTGCTCTCAATTGTCTTCTGTCTAAAATCTTTAAATCTCTTCTTAACTCATTTCCTGGATCATCTGGAATCTCATTCCTTCTTTCAAATCACCAGTATAGCTTTCAACGCTCGAGGTCAATTGGTGACATGCTTTCCTATCTCATTGAGATTTATAATTAATCTTCTGCCCTCAGACATTGAGGGGAATCTTGTGTGATTGCGCTTGACATATCCAAAGCTTTTGACGGGGTATGGCACGTACCACTACTCTCTAAGCTCCATTCCTTTGGATTTTCTTCTTCTCTTTGTTTACCCATGTCTAGCCTTTTTTCAGATTGTTACATATCGTCATTTGTTGATGGAGGTACTTCATCCTCTTTTCCTGTTAATTGTGGTATTCCTCAATATTCTGATCTATCTCCAACTTTATTCTTACTTTTCATTAACAATCTTCTTAGTTGCCCTTCTAACTCTATTCATTCTTATCTGATGAATCAACTCTCCATTCTTCCACTCATTTCAAATCTACTTACTCTTTTGCATCTAGAGTTATTTTCTTTTAAAGTATTCCGATTCTTTTCTTGCCGATCTCGGTGGGATTTCCCGATGGGGTTGCCTCAATTTTGTAAATTTCAACTCTTTATAGACTCAACTTATTCACATCTCCCTCTCAAAAATACCTCCCAACTTTCCTCTCTCTTTTGACGGCTTTTCCGTCCTACTTGTAGATAACGTAAATATTAAACTATCTTGGAAACCTTATATCATTTGAACTGAATGAGTCAAATGAGATTTTACTCTCCATCAGTGGGATTCGAAACTGGACTCCACGTCGCTGAGTTAACAGTAACCGGTCGTTCTAACCACTAGACCATCCACTGGGAGTTCCATTCAGGTTGCAGGAATTCTTTTCTTCTGAGCAGTTACCATAATTGTTTTAGGGTTTTATCCGCTCTTGTATGGAGTACTGTTCTCCCATTTGGAGAGGGGACTCCGATTCCAC
>JABUQX010120269.1:0-5000 GCA_015478945.1 Trachelipus rathkii | reverse complement strand
TTTAAACTCATAAAAATAATATCTATATATATTATATATATGATATAAAATATACAACAGATAGTATTTTTCTTATTTTCTTTAAGTAAATAATAAATAAATTAATATCCTCATATTTTAACAAAAAAGTTATAAATAAAGATAAATCAAATGAAAAGAAGATTGACTACTAGAATAATAAGTTAAAATCTAGATATATATATATAAAAGTAATAATTATTGAGTTGATGTTATTAAATTTATAAAACCATATAATTATAAAAACTAACATGTTAGAGATGTTTTATGCATTATATGTGTATGTATTTATTATATTATTAAATATAACAAAGTAATATTATTTTAAAAATCTATATTTGATAAATCAGTCGAAAGCCCATTAGTAGGTATATACTTTATAACTTGAAAACGAGATATAGAGTAGAAAACCAGTATAAAGTACAGAAAATTAATAGCCTAATATGATATTAGAAATCTCAAAGTTTAATAACATATTTACAAAGCAAGAAATATATAATAGTAATACAATATTTTAAATGTAGCTACAAATAAACCCCTTATATATATATAGTTATACTGGTAATGATTATAAAACAGAATATAGTCAATTTTACTAATCCCTATGTTTATAGTAATTACCCTCCTATAGTATTATAATGACTTAGTAATATATTATATTACTGCTAATTTTAATAGGAATAAGGGTATATATTAAGTAATAGCAAGTATATTATGTTTAAAATTCACCCTCTCCACACACCACTCTAGTGTTTCAAGCTTAATCTTAGAGCCTCCCACCTCTCTAACCCCTAAAATCCACATATATCAATTAATTATTAATAGTTCACTCTCCAAAACTGGTAGTATGCATGTGTTGTGTCCACATGAATCATAGCCAACCTAGAGGCAGGGGATGACTGAACACCACTGATGAATGAGTTATTAATGTATTTGAACTAAAAATATATCACTATATTATATCTATATCTATCTGAGTCAACTCACACTACGTCTATAGAATTTATCATATTATAGATAAATAAAAACGATTTACTGCCTTTAATGTTATTAAAATGTAATTTAGATAATGGGTAAATCTCTATATACATGTTGAATGCATCTAGCAAGCTGATAAAGCAGAAATACAGTGTAAAGTCCTCACTAAACTCTAAATTAATTTTAATATACAGGATATGCTTAACACCACCAAGATGACTCTCCTACACAATATAAGTATAATTTACTCACAAGAATATATAGAGAAATATTAAGAGTCAAATGTAACTATCCTCTCCTTCTATTTTTGTACTGCATTAAAATAGTATTATACTCACTTATTAAAGCATATTCGCTCTGTTTAGTCTCGGGTAGCATACTTCCTTCATCTTTATTACAGATCACTCAAAATAATAATATTGGTATAAAAGGAGTCAGTCGTCAATATCATATAGAGTTAATTATCAATATTATAGAAACACATCAGATAGTCTATACACTCTTAATTATATCACACACAGTTAAGAACAAAAGCATACTAATATCTCCTCACACTTTTTACTTGCACATCATACTATTAGAATATTTGTAACAGCTAAATCATTTAAATTATCTTTATATCTACCTCCTATAAATATTATGTCTTTAATCTATCAATTTAGCTCTACTCTCTCTCCTATTAACTGCGTCTCTACACATGCTCAACATCTTGATCTCTTCTTCTCTAATATTTAATATATTTTATACTTTTAAAAAAAAAATTATAGTTAATAAATATTAACATATCTAACACTCTGGGTATTTCCTTTCTAACATTTATAATATATTACAAATATTTTAAAAATATATAAATTAAAAAGTATTTAAGTAATATATTTCAACTATAGGTAAAAAAATAATTTAAATAAATGTTACCTTTTCAATGATTCATAATCAATATGTCGTTTATAATCTGTGTTAAAAAATGTTACAGTTTAAAGAGGAGGCTTCCTTAGTAAAATAATTTTTATATAAACTGTTATATAAGCATTAAAATCAATACATGAAACGCATATAGTTATATTTTCAAAATAAATATTATCTTATCTTATGTTACTTAAAGTAATGAAATAAAAAGATAATGACTATGTATACTTAAAGAATTTTTTCAATTTCCTACTCAGTGTATTCACGTATATATAAATATTGATCTCGCCGGCGCCACGCGCAGCTAGTAATCACTACGTCACGACTACTAGGACTCGTGACGGGTATCGCACAATATAACTATGATGTATACCGTAGTCGCACCTTGCGCTTAAGTCATTAGCTGCATATTTCTCTTGCTATATTATTAAGTGATCATCATGTTAGAATCACTCAGGTTTGTAACTTATAACTAAAAAGGGTGAGAATACATTAAATTAACCGTTATATTAAAATAATCAATATAATATAATGTGTGCATGTCAAAATATGAGAACATATTGCACAAAATAATGGATTTTACAGTCTCCCAAAAATAACCGGTCTCAATAAAGGTGGATTGCGTCCCAATCTCACTATTGTGGTAAGAAAATTACTGAATTTTAAGCATCAATTAAGTATATGATATAGCTAATCCATAAAAAGTATATCGATGTGGGTAGGTGTATAAGTGTAAGTTTGGATCATATGTGGGCTATAATACACTAATAATATATATATATAATAATATATAATATTATATTAATAAAAATATAATATTATTTATAATAGTTATATATATAATATATATAATAATTATATATATATATATAATATTAATATATATAATATTATAATATATATATATATTCCTAGCTATTCAAATATAAGGATAAATAGAAAATTCATTTGGGGTAGTGACATCAGTGTAAATAGAAGTGTTAATATAAACTGTCTTATATGCATTGTTTTTTTTATTTTTTTTTTTAATTTGCATAAGATATAGAGTAACTATTGATAACCTTATTTACAGCGAGTGCATAGAGTTTAAGTATTAATATGGTTTGATAAAATACCCCTGCTGTGATTGTACTCCTATGAGTTATGTAAAAGAGCTCAAAAATGTGAATGAATTAAATAATTTAGGTTATATGCCAGCTGGTTGTACATTATATCTAGAATAATTTTAAATTTATAGAATCTAAAGACAATTTTATTAAGAATTTTAAATAATGATCGTATTTTAGCACATGTGTTGGGAATATAACAGTTTCAGTAGTGAATTTTTGCCTTAAATTCAATAAAACCAATAAAAAGAACCACATTAAAGCGCTTCGACAGAGAGTAGCATAATAAAAGCACACAAAAAGAACATTGATATATTAGTTTATTTGGTGTGTGTATTTAAAGAGGAAACACATATAGGTTCTTTTTGTGGTTTTTTAATATGTAGAACATGGTTTTATTTCCAACCCCTATATATATATATATACTTAATATATATAAGGTATTAAATGAAAAGTAGTAGAGTAAAAGTAAACTTGTGGTTTATTAGTAAAAGATAAATCCGTAGATATAGTATAGAGTATAAGATAACTTAAATATATAAAGGTAAATAATGAAGCGGAAAGCGGGGAAAACTTAGGGTTTGTGAAGTAATAATAGCATAGAAATGAGTAATTTACTTGGCGAAGTACTCCTAGTAGTTGATTAAGTCCACAAAATACTAAATATAGAAGGAAGCCTGATAATCGATATAAGATTAAAAATAGCAAATAATGTAAATATATATATAAAGAAATGCAATTAAAAATAAATAAAAGAATTCTAAAATGCGATATAATAAATAAAATTTAAAAATACACACTAGAATGAAACATCTCGTGTGAAAACATTGGTGAAAGGTCATACATTTGCAGTTTTAAAAATGCACAAAGATACAACACACACACTCCTACACACACACAACACACACAACACTGCCGGTAAAGATCATCACAAATATCTGAATTATTTTAAAATATTATATTAATATTTATACTTAATTGTAAGCAATAATATTAAAATAATAAGAATTTATATATATATATAATAAAGAAACGCTATATTAATATATATATATTAATTGACATATAATATATAATGTTTTGTATTATATTATATATATAATACTCACCAACCTATTATTATTAAGTCTGAATATAAGAGGGAAGGAATAAATCAGTAGGAAATAAAATAGCGTAGTTAAAGTAATATGCACTCTGTATAGTATACTTTAAGCTATGATGAACTGCTTTGCATTGATTTCAAGGTTTAATAATTTTATATTATAATAAAATTTGATAAATATTTATGTTAATGTTCTTTAATAGGGAAAGTTAGGAGGTGAACACTATATTTAGGATATGATAAAGCAACTAGATGATATTAGGAATGGTTGGGGATATTATATGTGAGTATATAATTGAGGAATCAATATATTTATTATTATTATTTTGTTGTTTTGCAATATAAGCATGAATATTTACCGGTTATATAGAAGTATTATATGAATAAGCTACATATATAATATAAAGCGAGGTAGTGGAAAATTAATAAGCGGTAATATGGGTAAAGTAGGCTGAATTATCACTTACTACCTGTCAGTTAAACTTAGTATATAATAAATATATACCCCCCCATATACCTCACTTTAAAATATATACATCCCCCACCACGAAATTCTACCGCAGAGAACACGAGAGCTAATAAAATAAGTAGCAAAGATAGTATAATATCTGAAAAATGATAAACCCAATACGAAATAAGTACTAATATAGATATATAGTATCAAATAATATAGTTAATATATAATATACGACTGAAAGAAAAAGTATGATAGCCCCAGGATCATCAGCAAAGCTCTATATAGCGATAGTGAATAAATAATAATGAGGAGATATACGGATATAGAGATGAGAGTATATATATTATATTTTAAAGAATAAAAATATATAAAAAAATAATACCCCGAAAATAAGCCCCAAAATTAAAAATGGAGTTTAAAGTCCAACAGATAT
>JABUQX010120268.1:15000-37324 GCA_015478945.1 Trachelipus rathkii | reverse complement strand
TAATATATATATATATATATTATATTAATATATATATATTATATTTATTTATTATTTTACCACGGACAATTCGGGGGAAGGTTACTATTTTATGTTTTCCCGACCAGTGGGCCCATACAAAGTGGGAAAATGTGCACAGTTATCAGGGTGATAGTAACCCCAGCCCGTCTGAAACCAAGCAAAGATAAGGATATCCCAGCCAATCCGGTGGGGCATGGCTTTTAGGCCTCTGGGAAGCTCACAGGACCAACGTTCAATCTGGGCGTGAAGGAGCTTAATAGAGAAATGAGTAGAGTATATATGTCTGGGATATGATTGAGAATAAAGGTGGAAAAAAAACATAAGTACCCGGGATGGTGAATAGACATATATGCCTTTTCCCCCGATTGTTGATCCGTGGTAAAATAAATAAATAAATAAAATATAATAATATATATATATATATATAATATATATAATATATATATATATATATATATATATATAATATATACTATATATTATTATTATATATATATATATACGGTATATATATATATATTATATATTATATATATATATATATATATATATATATATATATATATAAATATAATATATATATATATATATATATATATATATATATATCATTCCGGCTAGTATTTTTAGGGAAACAACATTTAATAATAAACAGGAGCACCAATAATCTGAACATCTCATCAGGAAAACTTTAATCAACGTTTCGGGAAACCAAACTGTTCCCATCCTCAGGATAATGCACTACAAACATATAAATAAAAATAATAATACAAGCAAAAAGGAAAACATAATAACATTAAGGCAAAAAGTTATACCAAAAACACTGAATTGACATCAAAATAAAATAATAAAAATAATAAAAATAAAGTTAATAAATATGGTAAGAAAACAAATTAATCACATAAAGTAAAATAAACAGTTAAAATAATTGATGAGTTTTAATAACCTTAAACTAATTGGAAAAACAAAACTTAAAATTACAATCATAAAGTCGGTCAAATACTAATTATTTAAATAAAGCGAACTTAGTTAAGGTCGAGTGATAAGTTTGAGACGAAACACAAAATTGAGACTTTAAAACAGTTGTAGATTAAAAGGGCCACTGTCGTTGTTAAGACTAGGTTTAAGATTGTGAATGAACAAAGATTCTAAAATATGTAGGTTGGTTGGATCGGAAATTTGTGCGAGTATAATGAAATGGGAGTGACTAAGGGCGTGATTTCTAATGTGAGAATGATCTCTGATGGCAGAATGGGTCGGGGAACAGAGGTAATTGTTTGTCCGGGAGGAAACGCCACGGTGCTCATCAATCCTGACTGTAAGTTGGCGTTCGGTGCTACCCACGTAGATGGCTGTACAGTCATCACAGGAAAACTTATAAACAACAGAGGACCTAAGAGCAACGGGAATTTTATCCTTATGATTTAAGATAGAAAATGAGATTAATGTTGAGTTGAGGATAGTGGTCCTGTATGACCTGTGATAGATCTTTTTTTTAGTTTCAAATAGATGGGGTCGTAATAGGGCAATCTGATAAAAAGGTCTAGTTTTTTAGCTTGACTATAAATTAGTTTGGGTTGAAATCTTTCATTTAAATAAAAATAAATAGACTTATGGATTAATGAAGAAGGGAAATAGTTAGAGGTGAAAAATCTATGGAGGAAGTTAGAACTCTTTATGCATTAAAAAAAAAAGGAAGTTAAATGGTAGGCTCTATGTATAAGAGTTTTCAGGCTGTTGCATTTGTATAATAAAAGGGTATGACTAAAGAAATTTTAACCAAGACCAGTTAGTCTTTTTCCTGTAGATCTCTGTAGAGAAGTCAAAAGATGATTTATTAATTAAAAGGTCGAGAAAGGATAGAGAGTTGTTACTCTCATCTTCTCTAGTGAATTTAATGTTGTGGAGTTGTGTATTGAGATTATTAAAAAACGGGGGTACATTGTTTTTATCAGTAAATAATAAAAAAGTATCGTCCATATACCTCTTATAAAAATAGGGCCTGAACTTGGGGGGGGACATTGGTTCAGCCATATAGTTTCGTAATGATTAAGATAAAAGTTTGCTAAAGGGGGAGCCCATAGCTAAGGAGTTTGATTGGCATTATAGTTCATTATTGAAGAAAAAAATAGGTGTCCTTAGTTGCTAAATCTAGTAAATACTTAAATTCTTGTCTATTGAAATTGTTTAAAATATCGGTGGAACTAAAAATAAGTGTTAATGATAAGATTAATGACATCGTTGGTGGGAATATTTGTGTAGAGGGATTCAATGACGAAGCTGGTCATATGAAAGGTGTGTAAATTGTTAATAGAAAATAACCAATCTTTAAAATCGTAGGAATTGCGCACGGTATAAGTGTTTGAGGCAAAGGGGGATAAGAGGGGGACTAGAAACTTAGCAAGGTTAGAATTATCGGTTTTATGTGCTGCTAATATAGGACGAATCGGGATGTTATGTTTATGGACCTTTGGTAAACCGTACAGGATACCATGGAAAGAGCCTCTGGAATATAGGCTTTCGAAAGTGGATTTGCTTATTTTATCAGAATTCAGAAGCTTACGTAAATTTCTATTCAATTTATCTTCATATTTTAAGGATAGTTTCAAAGGATCTATATCTTTTTGCAGTTTAAATTTCGAAGAAAGAACATTAGTTACCTATAGTCGGATCTATTTAAAATAAATGTCCCTGGGCCTTTATCAAGTTTACAAAAAACTAAACAATGATCTGATTGAAGGGACTTTAAAGTAAAAAAATCTGATTTAGAAATTAAAAAGGAAAAAACTTTTGAAGGTTTAAACTTAAGAGTAATAATTGAAAACTATTTGTTTTATTTTATGGGAAACCAATTTAAAATCGGCTTTGTAAATATCAAAAGGCTTCAAAATGTAAATTAGTTTTTCAAAAGACCGCAAATAATTCAAATAATCAATGAGGAAACGCTGTAAGCAAAAGTAAAGACCTAAACTCGATAATCTTTTTTCAACTAATGTTAGTATTTTAGAGGAATAATTAAAAATTAAATTATCAGGAGTAGTGTTGTTCAAGTTAAAAGCTTTTAATTTTTTCTCGTGTCTAATTTTGTGGTTATTTACAGTTTTAGAAGATGAGAGTAACAACTCTCGTATCCTTTCTCGAACTTTTAATTAATAAAACATTTTTTGACTTCTCTACAGAGATCTACAGGAAAAAGACTTTTACTGATCTTGGTTTAAATTTTTTTAGTCATACCCTTTTATTATAAAAATGCAACAGCCTAAAAACTTTTATACATAGAGTCTACCATTTAACTTCTTCCTATTTTTTAATGCATAAAGAGTTTAACTTCCTCCATAGAATTTTCACGTCTAACCATTTCCCTTCTTCATTAATCCACAAGTCTATTTATTTTTATTTAAATGCCAGATTTGGCCCAAACTAATTTATAGTCAAGCTAAAACACGAGACCTTTTTATCAGATTGCCCTATTACGACCCCATCAATTTGAAATTGAAAAAAGATTTATCACAGGTCCCACAGGACCACTATCCTCAACTCCACATCAATCTCATTTTCACTTCATCTTTTAATATTTCTTCTATCTTAAATCATAAGGATAAAATTCCCGTTGCTCTTAGGTCCTCTGTTGTTTATAAGTTTTCTTGTGATGACTGCACAGCCATCTACGTGGGTAGCTCCCTACGCCAACTTACAATCAGGATTGATGAGCACCGTGGCGTTTCCTCCCGGACAAACAATTACATCTGTTCCCCGACCCATTCTGCCATCAGAGATCATTCTCACATTAGAAATCACACCCTTAGTCACTCCCATTTCACTATACTCGCACAAACTTCCGATCCAACCAACCTACATATTTTAGAATCTTTGTTCATTCACAATCTTAAACCTATTCTTAACAACGACAGTGGCCCTTTTAATCTACAACTGTTATGAAATCTCAATTATGTGTTTCGTCTCAAACTTATCACTCGACCTTAACTAAGTAAGTTAGCTTTATTTAAATAATTAGTATTTGACCGACTTTATGATTGTAATTTTAATTTTTGTTTTTCCAATTAGTTTAAGGTTATTAAAACTCATCAATTATTGTAACTGTTTATTTTAGTTTACGTGATTAATTTGCTTTCTTACCATATTTATTAACTTTATTTTTATTATTTTTATTATTTTATTTTGATGTCAATTCAGTGTTTTTGGTATAACTTTTTGCCTTAATGTTATTATGTTTTCCCTTCTGCTTATATTATTATTTTTATTTATATGTTTGTAGTGCATTATCCTGAGGATGGGAACAGGTTGGTTTTCCGAAACGTTGATTAAAGTTTTCCTGTTGAGATGTTCAGATTATTGGTGCTCCTGTTTTTATTATATATATATATATATATATATATATATATATATATATATATATATATATATATATATATATATATATATATATATATATATATATATATAATATATTATATATATATATAATATATATATATATATATATATTATATTTATAATTATATATATATATAATATATATATATATATATAATATATAATAATATATATTAATATATAATATATAGATATATATATTATATATAATATACTATATATATATATATATATATATATATTTATATATATATATATATATATATAATATATATTATAAATATAAAAATATATATATATATATATATATATATATATATATATATATATATATATATATATATATATATATATATATATATATATATATATATATATATATATATATATGATTTTTAGTAGGTTCCCTGATCCATATTATTCACACCAGTGGTACTTGTCTGAAGGCGCCGTTGGTGGGTATGACATGAACGTAAGCGCTGCTTGGCAGGAAGGGTACACAGGCAAAGGTGTTGTCATTTCCATTCTCGATGACGCATTCAGCATAATCATGCCGGAATCTCAAACCAAAACTAATGTAATTTATATATATATATATATATAATATATATATATATATATATATATATATATATATATATATTATTATATATATATATATATAATATTATATATATATATATATATATATATATATATTATATGGATGGAGAGTAAAATCTCCTGTGAATCATTCATTTAATGGGGGCCAGGCCTTTGAGTACTCAACAATTATGGGATGAGAAAACCGGGTGCTTTAAAAACTACGCTTGAAGCGTTCTTTTTTGGGGACGTGGATGGCCTAGTGGTTAAAGCATCCGGCTATTGTTAACACTGCGACGCGGTGTCCAATGTTCGAATCCCGCTGATAGAGAGTAAAATCTCCTGTGACTCATTCATTCATTTTGATTTTTAATGCTATATTTACCACCATATTGTATATTATTGCAGATTTGTCAATTTTAGGTATTTTTTGTCCATTTAATTCTATTCTCCAGACATAGATCTCATACTCTTTTTCTTTCTTTTTTCCCCCTATATAACTCAGTCTTATGTTATCCATTCTCCCTATATTTATATTTTTCAAGTAAGAGCCTAATCAGTTTTACTGACATAATAATATTAGTTAGCCATTGATAAACAGGGAGGTCATATAACTCAGCTAATGTGTACAACGATATTACCTCTAGATATAAAAGTGAGGGAAAACAAACTATGATATTTGCTTTTAAACTTGTAGCATATGGTGTACATTTATTTTTCTTAAATTCAGCTAAATCTAAAAATACAAAGAGCGCTCTAATTCAAGATAGTTCATTGTTTCATTTGTATTGAGACTGCAGTCGTGCAAACTGAAAATGTACAGGTATATTTGATAAATCAATTTTAAAATTAAAACCTAAAATTAAAAAAAAAAAAATAATTAAAATATAAAACTGCATGAAATATGAAAACAATAGCAGAAAAACAGTAATAAATTTCGAATAAAATTCCTATTATAAGCGTAACCAAACTTATTACTACCCACCTATGTTAAACTGAAGACGAAGTCCACTGAGTCTTCTGGTACTTTGTTACTTAAATAAAAATATACTCTTTGTTTATTAGCTACCACTGTAGCTATCTATTCTAGGGAATTATATACTACTTTAAAAGAATGGGAGGGAATATACACTACTGTGATAACCCAGGCAACCCTCCCCGGGCCCGGACATTGAACCCTGTGCTCTCTTCGTACTTTCTATTCCCTGTTCCACCTTTATTCCTCCTACAGAGGAATCCACTCTATTCCCTATTGACTATTACTTAATAACCTTGGGGCCAAATAATATCATCCCCTATCTTTGGAAAGAGAGAAATAAGAGTTAGCAATATAAATAAAACAAAATAAAGGGTGCTCTTATACATAGCTTTAAACATCCTTATGCATGCAGTCCGTGCCCAAAAAAGTTCTTCAAACAAACAAATGCAATTATAGAAAATAAGCAAGCGGAAGCCCAGACAACATGCTGAAAAAAACAAAAACATAAAAAACTCTCATTCTTATACCTTTCTCTTCCTCCCCTTTTTTCCTTCCACATATTCTTTTATGCTCCTCACATCTACTCTTCTTTTGGTAAACACATCAGCCAACTGCTCCTTCGTGCTTACCCGCACTACTTTCCTTATATCACCATTTTCCGCATGTTCCTTCATCCACATGATATCCACTCTCAAAGATTTGCTAATAACAGGTGTTGCAGAATAAACCGCATTCTTAAGAGTTTTACTGTCTGTATACATTACCGCTCTCAACCTTACTCCACCAAATATTTCTTTCCAACAGTTCACCACATGTATTCCCTCTTGTGCACCTCCAACCAAAGCCAATGCCTCAGCCTCAATCGTAGACCTTGCCACTCTCCGTATACACTTCGACTTCCACACAATAGGACACCTATTCCCCCTATCATTCTTTATCGACACAAGATAACTCCCCTGAGGATGCACTCTCCCTTCCATTCCATAAGACGCATCAGTAAACACTTCCACCTCAATATTTCTACTTAATTTTGCCAACCATATTCCCATGTTTTCACTTTTCATTCTTCTTGCAGTTCCAATCAATTTTCTCATTTCTAACACTTTACCACCTTTAAAATACCTACTCCTATCACTCACCGCAAAACAGAGATCAGGTCTCGTCTGCCCACATAACCAGTTCATCTGACCTACCAAAGATCTATACACAGTCAATTCATTCTCTTCCATGTCTCTATTACCATAATACTCACGACTATCAGGTACTTTTATTCCATCCTTATACTTCTCCTGTTCCAACCACACACCATTTACATCGTCATGTATATTTACTCCTATATAATTGAAACCTCTTTTCTCTTCAGATCCTATTTGAAGCTTTTCTTTCATACGCCTAATTACATCATTCAGGAATCTTTCAGATCCACCAAAACAAAAATCATCCACATGTGTACACATGATCCCTATTAACTTACCCTTTCTCTTCCACCAAAACAACACAGGTTCTAACTTGCTCCGAACACCCCCTAACTCTATAATCACTGCGACTACCTTGTCATACCACGCCCTAGCAGCATCCTTTAACCCATACACCGTTTTCTTCAATTCCCAAAGATGACTTTTCTCCTTCGCTTCTTTTGGAGGCATGACACATATCCTTCTTTTTATCTCATCCCCTTGTAAATATGCCGTCTTTATGTCAATCGATTGACATATCCAACCTTCACGCTTTATTATACTGAGACATAACCTTAACACTTCACCAGAACACGTAGGTGCTTCTGTCACAAGTTCCTTTCCCATTTCTTCAAAACCCCTAGCCACCAATCTTGCTTTACATATTTCCTTTCCTCCGACCATCTTTTCTGTTATTACCCATCTCATTGAAATTCTCTTTTGTCCAACATCTTTTACCCTCCTATACACATCCTTCATACCCCAGTTGTCGATTTCCTTAAGTTTTGCCTGTAAAACCCTCTCATCTTCACAATCGCCTATCCAGACTTCCTCCTGTTCCTCTATACACTCTACATCCTTATAATCGTTAAAATCAATCCATTTACACTCTCCACTGTCCACATTCTTAATGTTAAAGCTATTACTCCATTTTTTACTTGTAGCTTTACCAGCCCTACTCAAAACTTTTACATCCAATCTCTCCTCTGTATCTTTATTAGTGCACTTATACCTTTTTCCGACCTTAATACGTTCCATCCTTCTCTCCTCAGCTTCTTCTTGATCCTCCTCTTCCGTTTCTGTTTCACTTTCACTCTCCTCCGCTACATGCTCCACAGGAGCTCTCACCACATCATATTCCTCAAATTCGTCTTCAAACACACCTCTTCTCTCTGGTTGCTCCACACCATTATCCTTCTCTTCCTCTACACTTTCAATATCCGTTACTTCTTGTGGTATTCCTGCCAATCTGGTTATATGAATCCTAGACACATCTCTTAAAGTACCCCCATGTTTGACAATTACAGTCTTACCATCTCTTCCGATTACTTTTGCTGGGCCCCTCCACTGTTTATCTATTTCCCTTTTATAGTATACACTATCGCCCATTTCAGCCTCTTCCAGATGATGTTCTCGTATTTGGCCCTTCATAACTCTTTTTGTTCTTTCATCTGATTCCTGCTGGATATGTACTTTTCTTGCCAATTGTAGTGCTTTTAAATGATTTAACAACCTTTCACTTTCTGTTTCTAACACACCTAAACTTTCCTCACTCTCATCGGTATAGTTAGGAAACCTGCAACTCTTTCCAAATACTAACTGGTTGGGTGAATAACCACTTTTATTCAACAGACTATTCTTCGCTGCAACCGCCCAACATAAACTCAACCTGATTTCCGTACCTTCATCAACCATCTTCCTCATAGCATCCTTAAGCAACCCCACCATCTTCTCACACTGTCCATTACTCCATGGACTTTCTGCAGCAGTGGCCCACTGCACCATACTGAACCTTTCACATAGATGTTTCATCTCTTCATTCTAAAACTCCAGCCCATTGTCACTGAAAAACCTGTCTGGGGCACCAAAAACACTAACCCATTTCTCCAATATCGCTCTCACAATCTCCTTTGGTTCCTTACTCCTTACCCAACTTGCCTGACACAAACTTGTTCCAAGATCCACCATTACGAGAAATCTCTGACCTTCTATTTCAAATACCTAGATCCATTGCCACTGTTTCATTAAATCCTCGTGCTAGAGGAAAACCTACCACTGGACGTCTTGGAGTCTTTTGGAATTTAATGCAAGTGATACAATTATCACTAACCCTATCTATACACTCCTTTATCCTTTGCCACTCCTCTCTACTCAAACCATCCCCATAAGCATCCCTCATTAAGTCCCATAATCTTCCTTTGCTAGGGTGACCGAATTGTATATGAAGTTTATGAATGACCATGTCTCTCTTATCGTCTTTAATCAACTCATCCTTTATATTTCCTATCCACCAGACTTCCCTCCTCACACCTCTCTGCAATGGTATCGTTAAGTGTCCCTTATCGTTAACCCAACACTGAACCTCCATATTCTCTAATGCACCTATGGTCACTGTATTCTTCTTTACATTTATTATCACACCAAGATTTTGTAAAGATTCATATCCTAATAACCAGGGTACATCCCCTGTCACTAATTCGGTTCTCAACAAAAACTTTCTCCCTTTTATACAACAAGGAACAAGTAACCTTTTCACACTTTTATACGTTGTTTCGCCGAAGACATAACTCACACTTATATCTTCCATAGATTCTTTCATCTCCTTCCTCTCTGCTATACTCAAACTTCCTGTCAAGCGTCCTAGTCACTTTTCCCCAATAACATTCCTTGAACACCCAGTATCTTATATAAGGGTACTATTACTTATCTTATATAAGGGTACTATAACACCTTATATAAGGGTACTATTACTGCTCTCCTCCAATCCCTCGGAACTATACCCTCCATAAACGCTTTATTACACAATTTCCAAATCCAATCAATCACCATCTCGCCTCCGTTCTTGATCATTTCACCAGTAATTTCATCTATACCTGCAGATTTACCATTCTTCAACTTTCTCACTCTACCCATTACCTCCTCCTTGCTAATGACTTCATCCCCAAAATACCTATTCCTTTTTGCACCATCAAACACACACACATTCGCTATCACCTCTTCATTACTGTAATATATATATATATATATATATATATATTATATATATATTATATATATATATGATATTATATATATATATATATATATATATATATATATATTATATATAATATATATATATAATATATATAAAATATATGTATATATTATATAAATATATATATATATATATATATATATATATATAAATATATATATATATATATATATATATATATATATATATATCAGAATAGATGAAAATAAATGTTGTTCTTATGATTAATTATTTTATGAATAGTGTTAGTAATGTCTTTTTATTCCGTAGGATCCGTTGGCATCTACTGATATAAATGACAATGATGCCGATCCAATTGCCAAGAGATAATGGTGACAATAAGCATGGCACTCGATGTGCTGGAGAAGTTGCATCCGTGGCCTTCAATGAATATTGCGGAGTTGGGATCGCGTATAATGCAAGTGTAGGAGGTAACGTAAAGAAGAAAGATTGAGTAATAATTTTTTATTTGTTATCATTTATGAAAATATATATATATATATATATATATATATAAATAATATTATAATATATATATATATTATATATATATAATATTATATATATATATATATATATATATATATTATAATATTTTTAAAGATTCGTTATTTTAAAGGTGTTCGCATGTTAGATGGGACAGTTAACGATGCCGTTGAAGCAAGAGCAATTAGCTTAAATCCTGATCATATCGACATTTATTCCGCCTCGTGGGGTCCTGAAGATGATGGTAAAACGGTCGATGGACCAAGGGGCCTCTTGCTAAACGAGCCATTTATTAATGGAGATTATTACGCGGGTGTGATATATATAATATATATATATATATATATATATATATATATATATATTATAATAATATAATATATATATATATATATATAATATATATATATATATATATATATATATATATATATATATATATATATATATATATATATATATATATATATATATATATATATATCATCACCCACCTTCTCTCCCCAAGACTGGTGGTAAGGTGCGACACATGTACTGGAAACAGAAAAGTAGTAGGAGAATGTGATGTAAGTCGAAAAGAAAGCCCAGTCTTACCACCCCCTTTATACCTTTTAGTGAGAACTCGTTGCAATCAGAAAAATCCATCCTAGAGCTTCACGGGACCGCGATGGTCCCTCACTATTGCATCTCGCCAATGTAGGATTCATCCCTTGGCCCAGGTGGGCCACAACCATACCCCCTCGCGTTTTTCTGTGTCTCTATCCGTTTCTTTTCTGTTGCCATTTGAGAGAATTACCATCTCCGCAACTCTTTGAAAAACCGCCCATGTGCTTTCTCCAAGGCTACCTATGAAGATGTTATTTTTAGAATTGTTAAAAGAAAGTGTGTGATTGTGATAGTGCTTGTAATTTGTGAATAATGGAGTGTCCCAAGACCAGTCTGTTGACATTTGTTCAGGGTCTAAAGTACACTGGATATATCTTTTGCGTCAATGCGTTCGAAAGGGACAAAACATCAGGCACTGGAGTACAGGGGAATGCCCCCAACTGGACCCTATTACTCAATGTTCCCAATTTTCACTATAGCATCGGTGGGACGTCGCCTTTGTCCTCCCCCTATAGTATGTTATTATTGTGTTGTTCATCCGAGTAGATGAGTATGGTCAGGTTGTGACTGGTTTACTCGATGTTAAATTCTGCTGGTAAAAATTTAATTTTTTTTTCTTTTCGTTCATAAGCTATTTTAAAACTTTGAAGCTTCATTTAAACCTATATTCAATACTTTCAGATTAGAATAGTATGATATATGATATATTTCTATGCGTACTATAGAGTGTTTAGATAATAATCACTAATTAAACGCCATATATCACTTAAAAATAAAATGCTATACATATTGTTTGTGGAATTTTATTTTCAAAGCAAGTTTTTGCAAACATTTTTAATTATCTCTGAGGTTATTTATTTGTTTTACTTTATTAGGGACGCCATGGAAAAGGATCAATATTCGTTTGGGCTTCAGGAAATGGCGGAAGACATACCGATAACTGTAACTGTGATGGCTACACGAATTCAATTTTTACATTATCAATATCTTCTGCATCTCAGAGAGGGTGCGCAGTATTCCGTGGTTTTGGCAACTAATATTTTTTTTCAAAAATTTATTTATTTACTTAGATTTTCTATTAATCTGTAAATTGTGTGACTTTTCTTTTTTTTTTTTAGATATATCCCATGAAAATATTTATTTGATTTTATAGACTTAAACCTTGGTATCTTGAAGAATGTTCCTCCACCCTTGCATCAACGTACAGTTCTGGAACACCGGGTTTGGATCATAGTGTTGCAACGTCTGATATGGATGGTAATCTTAGGCCTGATCGAATTTGCACCCTCGATCATACAGGTAAATGAAGAAAAATTTACATTAATTTTATCTGTACATAATTATATTAATTTGTAGGATTTTTGAAGATTGTAAGTATAAAATACCTTTCGAAGCACATCATTAGTTCAGATATTTTGCAGATGATTAAAATTCTTTGCGGAATGTTGAATGTTTTTTAAAAGTAGAATTTATTTTGGGAGAGAGAGCTGCCGTATAGTGTAATAAATAATAATGGAAAAATATATATATTCTTAGTTTCCATTTTCAGTTATATTTAATTTTACGCTCCTTTGACAAATTTTTTCATATATCATATATATATAATATATATATATATTATATTGACAGAGTTATATTATATATATAGTATATATATATATTATATATATATAGTAATATATATATATTAAATATATATATATTTATATATCTTCTTTATAATATATATTATATATATATATATATATATATATATATATATATAATATATATATTAGTATTGCACCAGGGTTCCGTCAAGGTCGCAGATCAGACTTTTTTACAATTCCGAAAGAAGACCTTATGTCACTGGTCGGAGTTTTTTTGTACCCTTAATAAAGAGAAAGGTTTTATTTTCTGCTCGGGCTGAGTCCCATTTTGCCCCAATCTTATGGTCGTAGTTTGTGTTTTTTTCTTTTTAGTGTGTGTTTGTATATTTATATGTTTTTGTTTTATTCTACCAATCTTTATAATTGTGAGATCCCAGAGTAAATCTTGAATATATTGTTTTCGGAACCGATTTTGATTTCGAAAAAAACAGCAAAACCGCAGCCAATTTTCTGAAGCTCTAAAAAACCGGGCGTTTCTGATGGTGTTTTTTCTGTTGTCTATAATTTCTTTCGTAATTCCGAATTTTTGAATACCTACTGTTTTGATATTTTTTGTTTCACCAACCGTAGAATTTCTATTTCGAATTATGACTGTCAAGATCTTGGGTGATATGGGTAGAGGGTGGTATACAGGGATTCGCTCATATCTAACAATAATGTATGCGAATAGTAAAAAAATATATTGAATTTTGACGCCCAAAGTTTCCGAATAGCAACGAGTCAAATTTCAAGACAACCTTTTGGGTTGGGTTGAAAATTGGAAAATTGGGAAAATTAGAAAACAGAAATTTCTGCTCATCTGATCTAAATGAAATTTTCAGGGCCATTTTAGTCGGGGGAGATGCACTATTTTACTTAGATAACTTTTTTTAGGTATATTGCAATATAAATTTTGAATTTGGTCATGGTGAACAATTTTGTGTGAATAAAAAGAAAAATCTTGGGGTGAGAACATTTTAAAAAAATTTCGGTGTTGAGTATACAAAAAAAAAATTAAGCTATTTAAAAAAAGATGTAATCTCGCCCGACTATATACGTGCCTTTGACATATGTATTGGAATTTTTGTTGGGTGTTAGTTGGGGGTTGTGTTATGGGATGGGGGGGTGATTTGAGTGGTGGTGTAGATCGAGTCGGATGTGGGATGTTCTTGAGGGCGTTTGAATGCTAGTCAGGGTATAAGATTATGATGATCATAATGGTTAGGCCGCTGATCTGATTGGGTGGGGTTTCAATTTTCATAATAACAATTTTTGGTTGATATAAGTAGATATAAATGGTGTCGAGATAGTTGGTTGTTATGGTTGAAAGTTTTGAATGTTCTAGTGGTAAGCACGGCTGTATCCGTCAATATACTATCTGAACAGAATAATTGCTGATCTTTGGTTATTGATTCTTTTATCCGTCCTTAAGGTTTTTGGGGCTGCTAGTGAGGATTCTATGGTGGTGGGTTGGGGAGGGTGTGGTAGGTAGTAGGAAACTGTTTGCGGACCTCGACCTAGTAGTCTCTAGTCAATTACATCATAGAACAAGATCATCGTATGGCTGATAGTTGGAAGCTAGTTCTATGGGTACTTGTGCCCTCTATGTCTCGTTAGGGTGACATCATGCTTTCGATCCCTCTTTAGAGGAGGGCTAGGATTTTCAGAAAAACAATAGTTGGGCCGGATGCCAAGATTGTCGGTCTTCTGGTAATGTCATTGTGTATCCGGTCGAGGATGGCGTTTCTGTATGTCTCATGGGGTGCCCCGTAGTCAAGTTTTGCGTACGGGAAGAAAGTTATAAATGCGTGGTTTCAGAGTTTTACGATCTTGGGGATGGAAAATAGCAACAAAATTCCATTACGCAGAAATGGGGCTAGATTTATTTTGAGTAAAGCTTGGAGTGTCTGGAATAAAAACGAGGAGATGGGAGGTAGAAATATACAAGTAATTTGGTGGGGGGATGAAGAACTTTGGAAGGTGCTTTACTGAAGTCTATTTTAAAGAAGCCTGGAGTGGAACCCACTTATTTCCGTCAAATCAAGAAGCTGTGTATATTAAAGATATTTGCAGCAGGGTGTGAGAGAGGTGGGGGAACGTATGGGGGTGGTGAGTGGGTGTGGGTGCTTGTGTGGGCTGGGGGGTCACTGACTTGTTCAGGATCAAGCTACCAATGAAGAGGGTAACTTTGCAGCAGCTCTGTGAAGGAAGTGAGAAGACGGTGTCGACTAAGATGTACACGAATTACCGAAGTGACAGGTTTTTCATGGTGGTGCTGGGTGGTGTGGGTGAACAGTTGATGTTTATGATGAGTGTTATACATAGAAAAATTAGTAAGTGCAAAATGAACGATTGAAAATAAATTGTAAATTGCGAAATTCGCTGAAAATACAAGGCGTCTAATGCTAGTTTAGTTAATATTAGTTACCACTCGGGACACAGTACTCACAACCCTCATAAATATTTAGGTATTTTTTTTTACTTACCTCGTTACACATAAAAAAAAATTTGGTAAGCATAAACTTTCCTGAATCTTGGGTATTCATGCTTAATAATGGAATCTACAAAAAAATTTTCTAAATGTTTCGGATAACTTTTTTGATTTATTAGCATTTCGAGAAAGGAAAAAATCTGGAATTTAAGCAATCCACATCGTCTAGTGGTCAGTGTGAGCAAGGACATAAATCACTCAACCTTTGCCAGACGCTAAGTCAAATCCTACTATGTCGATAGTGAAGCTAGCGTAATAGGAATAAAAAGAGTGAAAATAAATGTGTTATATGCGTCTTTTTAATAGTTAATTAGTGAGTAGTGAGCAGTTGATGGGTGCTATGTTCTCCATTATAATCTATATTAATTTTAATTTTTAATTATGCTATTATTTGGTTATGAGGGTATCCTGTGAAGTTAATTTTATGTTATGGTATGGGAGAAAGGTGAGCTCTAGGAGTAGTATGTAGAAGGTAGATTTGTCTATGGTATTTGGGAGATTTTTTGAACAAGGAAAGTGCGAGATTGGCGGTTTGACCTTTGCTGTGTATTTTACGTCAGATGGGTGTCGGTTGTGTGTGTGTGGATGAAGATCTGAATGAAGTGTTGAGTTAGTTATGGTGTCAGGAGGGGGTCTATTTTGATGGATTGCCTTATGAGTGAATGTAGTATAAGTTTCTTTAATAAGTGTAGGTGGTTTTTATGGGGTTTGAGATTGTGTATAGTTTTTCTTGAGGAAGTTAAGAATGTTATAAAGTGTATTGGTTAGGTGTGTATTTCTGTGTTGGAATCGTGGGGGAGTGGTGTTTTAAGAACATGTGTTTGTGCGTTGTTATGGGGTGTGAGCAATGGGATTCGAGATGAGGCAGTATCTGGAGTTTATGAGAATATGTTTCGTTCTTGAGGATATGGTGCTATGTATTGAAACGGAGACTGATGACGGTATTAAGATTGGAATACTCAGAGAGTTGTAGTGGAATTGGTTGGTGGATTTTCTGAGTATGACATCTAGTGATAGTATGTAAGGTATGGATGGAAGTAGTGGAACTGTGTGAAGTTGCTAGTTAAATCCCTTGGTCGGAACCGTCTAATAAGACTAAGTGGCTTGCGTGGGGGTGCTCTGTATGGGGGTATGACTGCTCGTGTCGTGCAATATGTATTGGTTTACCAGGTTTATTAATGGGGTATGAGTAGTGTGAATGAGTGCGTCATGCTACGGTTCAAATGATTAAATGTTGATAAAGTTGAATTGGTTTAACGTGTTGTAGGATGCGTATGGGTGATTGTCTGTGTATATATGATGGGATCGTATGTGAGATGTATGGTATTTAAGATGTGTTGATCATGTTGCGATTTAAGAATTGGAGATGAGGTTGACTGGTCTGTAGGTTTGGTTAGTTTGGTAAGCGCCTAGATGTGGTGCTATAGGGTGTTCTGGGTAGTGGTTGCTAGGGTGAATTCTGTATGCCGAGCTGGATGAGTGACCGAAGAAAAAGGATTCGATCTGAGTGCAGATAAGAAGTGTGAGCTTATTTAGAGGCGAGAAGAAAGGTGCATAAAAGAACGGTTGAATATGCGGGCTGTGTTGTTGTGAAGTATAGATGGGCCATGTTTGTGGCTGGCCAGGGGCGTGTGTGTAGGACGGCGTAAGGTAGCCGATTGGTACGAAGATTACCCGGGTTGGTGTTGGCGTCTCTGTATTGTAAGCAGGTGTATTTTGACTGCGCGGACTCGCCTTTAAGGGTATGAGTGAGGTAGAGGTGTGCCTGGGTGAGTTGGATTTCTTGGTCGATTTACGCCAATTGCATTTACCTTAACGACGTAATTATTATATCTCGTTACCTCCAGAGTTACATGCACTGGATTAACTCCCATCTGTGGTATAATAGAAGGGGGCAGGGTTAGATATTGAAATATATAGTATTAGGTTGCTATATATTTTTTAATGATTTAGTAGTATATAGTTATATATAATATATATATATATAGTTTTTATAGTATTTGTGAGTATGTAACTTTATATATAAAGATGGACTTTATTCTTTATTGAGTATTATTGGAATCTTTTATATATGACGGTATATGAAATATATATAGTGTATATAGTTATAATGAGTCTATATTAAGAAATGGTTATGATTAATATATCATATATCCCTTTCTCCCCATAACTTGTGGAGGTGCTCAAACATTGCACGAAATCCGAGGCATTCCGGGCATTCATGATCATTTCTTGGGCTTCAAATAAGATTAGGTTGGGGGGGAAGTTAGCGTTGACACAGAGAGCCCTGCTACCACTGTGATGTACGGCGTATAGTCGTCCACTGTTACGACATGTGAAACGTGGACGGTTGGTCAAATTCTTGGTCCGGGCCTGGTATAGTCACAGTGTGGATAAATATTATAATATAGGTGATGTTTTAATATAGTAGTGGTTAGTGTAGTAGTGGTAATATAGTTATGTGGATATATATGATATATATATATATATATAGGATATATATATATATATATATATATATATATATATTATATATATTATATATATATATAATATATATATATATAGGTGATATAGAGGTAGGTTGGGATTTCAGGAAAGACTAGTGCTGTTGCTGCGCCTTAGCATGCGGGGTGACTTTTTGCGGGTATGCTCATGCTTAGGAGGAGCAAGACCAGGAGGTTTAGACAATAGGGTGCTTGGTGAGGGATATTGCAGCACTAGTAGTGGGAGGGCTTGGGCGCGAGAGAGAATGGCCATAGATAGAAAGAGAAAGAGAAGGTGTATTGGTCTTAAAATGCTGTGGGACGGATACGGTTATTATTGTACTGGTCTTTTAGCCATGTATGTGTATGTCTAATTATATCTAGTTTGTTATGAGAATAATTGTAAGGGTTGGCTTAGTTGATGTATGTGTTTCTCGAGCTAGTCTTTATATAGTGGGGATATGTTTAGGGTGTGGGTAAATGGGTAATTGGTAATGCACCGGTGGGTAGTGAGGAGTTGTCTGGTGGTGATTTATGTATGTGTACTTCCTTGTCCATATTTGAAGATATTTTTATTGTTTGAAATAGTCGTTCCGCCTTGTACTTTCCCATGAACGGCTTATACAATTGCTTCTGAATTTACTTTTCCATCTTGAATTTTTCTTAAGGAAATTATTCTGCTGTTTTATGCGATAAAACGTGATGTTATTGTATGCTTATTTTTGTGATCAGTTGTCATGGATACGATATGGAGGTATTGGTGTCATAGTTTTCAAGGTATACCAAGGTATAAAGTATTTTCGATATTACTTGTCTTTTTGGTAAATTTGTTCGTGTAAATAATATTGGGGTGACTGTGCATATACGGGGGTCTGGATACTATCTTGAAATTTAATGTTTTTAGATTATCTTTGAAGTGTTTTTGGATATTTTTGTCAGTGATTTATGTCTGATCTCTTGTGTTGGGTGTTGGGGTCTGGTTTTCTATGTTTGAAATTTCGGTTGTATTTTGTATTGATAAGTGTGTTTTGAGTGTTCTAGTTTGTGGTGGTTCTTAGGTTACGTTTTACTTTAGCGAGGGGTGTGAGCTCCGAGAGTGCTGGTTGAGATGGGTACTGGTTATGTTCGTTCACCTATATATTGACAAATAATGTGTATGAAATACTAGATTTTAATTCCTATAGTGGATTTAGAACAAAATATGATGAAAGCTTTGTGGGTGTTGAGCACTTTATGTTGTTTTGCCATACTTATATGGTGTGTTATTGCGGGGTAAATGCGGGTTATATATAGAAGAGTGGCGATGCGGGGGTTTATTGAAATGTATTAATATGTTGAATAATATAGTAGGTATATAATAGTATTATTATATGATAGGTTTAATTTTGTACGAGGGTTGTATATGGATTATATAAAGATTCATCGGCTATATGATATATATATATATATTTTGTTGTGTGGATATATATATATATAGGTGGCTATGAAGTATCAGTATATTAGGTATAGATATATATAATATATATGACTAGTGGGTATATACAATTATATATATAGAACAAGTATATTTGATGAAAGTTTTTCAATTTTAAGATATTAAATTTTATTAAAGGTGTAAAGTAATTTATTGTGTTCGGGCTATAGTGAGTCGATATAATCTTTGTTAGCGGCCTATGATGAGTTTCTAGTTATATAGCGGGTTACTTTGGGAGTCCATGAGAGTGAATTGGCTCTCGGCGTGGACCAGATTCAGGTGTCCGCCTCAGCACTGATCCTTGTGACTCATGCACGTTTGCCAAACTGTATTAATTCTCGAACAGATTTGTGAGTATTAGTATTCTGTAATATTTTAGAATCTTTAATTTTTTTTTTTTGGTTCTTGTTAATTAACAATATATAATATATATATATAATCATATTATAATATATATATATATTATATATATATTATACTTATCTATATATATATATATATATATATATATATATATATATATATATATATATATATATATATATATATATATATATTTATCATCTACCTCCTTTCCCCAGATTGGGGGTGAGGTGCGTAGCATACACCGGAAACAGAATTCTGTATTCGAAAACTGACGCAAGTCGAAAAGAAAGTCCCTTAGTTTGTTTCCTTAAATTGGAGAATCTTCGCAAGTCAGGAAAACTCTACAAGGGTTTCACAAACTGCGAAGAACCCTCACTGTGGTATCTAGTCAATGTAGGGCTCATTCCCTAGGCCAGACCAGCAAACATACTCCCTCACAAAACACCGCCGTTCACTTCTATTATTTACCTTTTTCCTGACTCTGCCAAACTCACAATCCTCTCCTTCAGGTATTCTTTTTACTAACTCAATCCACTTTTTCGTCGGTCTCCCAGCCGGTCGATTCTCAGCACACTCACTCACCGCTATACATCCGGCTTAACCAAACGACTATCATCCATTCCTTTCCATATGACCAAACCATCTCAGTGTACTCTCGTTTATTCTCCCATTTACTCCTTTCTTCATACCACTAATTACTAATGCGTTCAGTGCGCTCGAGTGTTTATCGTATATTTGCTTTGCTCTAACTAGAGTCCGATAACACGTCGCCTTGGTAAGATTGCTCAATCTGAACATTTGGCTCTATGTGTTGTGATCCGTGTTAGGATCGAATTAATTTATAAGTCTCTTATTCCAGGGTGTGTATGTTGTCGCTGATGGGTGGGTATGAGAGTTCATCGCATGAGCGGATACTGGGCATAACACAGGTAACATGTGTTTTTTCTGGGCGGCGGTTTGCAATGCTCTATATAACTCGGCGTAGGGCTTAAGTATCTTTATGAACGGTACGATGTGCTTTCTCTTGTCGTTTAGTTACGTATTCTCATTTCCTATAGGATTTAATGTGGCACTATCTATGATTTAGCTACAATCCTATTCATATTTCTCAATTCTAAGCGACTTATAACCATATATCTATCATATAATCTGGCATCATTCGTCCCTGTTTCAGATTCTCATAAAGTAAGTAGTATACTACAAGGAATATTTAAACTCAGATCGTACTTGTTCCAGCATTGATTTACCCATCGTGAAATCTGCCGTTCGGTAGTCATCGCATGAGGTGAGCAACTTGAAGGCTAAGGTTATCCTGAGTGTGTTAAATATATTGTTTAGGATGATTTATGTTGGATGGAATGGGTAGCTGGTCATGAATGCATGAATGTTAGATAGCGAAATGATTGTGAAATTGGGAGGAAGGTATGGCTGTTGGCAATTAAATCCTGTGGTGGATGTGAGGGAACATGTCAAGTGCGCGTTGGGTTGCATGAGGGTAAGTTGTTATTTGTGGTAATGTATTGTAGTCTAACTATTGATCTGGAATAAGAGATAAGGTACAAAGTGTTCAGGATGGACAATCTTAGGGGCATGTTAGGTGTGAATAAGAATTTGATAAAATGAGGGAATGAACGCATTAGAAGACGAGTTGTTTGGTGTGAATAAAGACGTAAATGAGAGAATAAACGGAGAGTACATTGAGATGGTTTTGGTTATATGGAAAAGGATGGATGATTAGTCGGTTGGTTTAAGCGATATAATAGTGGGTGAGGGGTGATGCTTTGGGAATCGACGGCGCTTGAAAGACCGGGAAGAAGAGAGTAGTGGATGATTCAGTATATGAATGCCTGAGAGGAGAGGGAATGTGAGTTGGGCATGGGATATTGAGGATGAAAGGTGCAGATAAACAGGAGTGATTGAGCGACGGGGTGTGGTTTTGCTGAGTGGAGGGTATGTTGAGGGCTTTGCCCATGGTGATTATCCTCACAGCATTGTACGAGTGTAGGATTATCTACAGGGTTGAGTAGTGATGGGTGCACGTTCGGCGATCTCGGGGAATGACGCTCTAGGGTTGGACTTATGTTTAACATGACTTGTTGGATGGGCAGATGTCTGCATCTTAGATTGGGTGTAAAAAGAGGTGGTCGGGGGTGAAGGCAGGGGGGGTCGGTGGCCTTTCATTGTCGAACTTGTCGGGTTTGCATGTTGCTATCTAGCGTTATTCATGAGTGTCTCGGTGGGTGAGTGCTATAGGCCGACTCTCATCCCAATGCTGGTGCCGTGGTGGTGATGGTGGGGTGGGTTAGTGTAGGTGTTAGGAGTGGGATGGGGTGGATTAGTAGGGGATAGTGAGTATAGGTGAGGTAGGTATTCAGGTATATATGAGAGGTATGATGATGAGGTGAGTGTATATGTGAGTAGTATATATATGGGATGGTTGAGAGTATTAGGTGAGGGGTATAGGTTAGGTGATATAGTGATAGTAGTATGTAAGTGGTAGTATGATGAGTAGTAGGGTGGTGAGTTATCAGGTATACGTGATATAGATGAGGGTCGGTGACTTAGGGGGTTAGTGTGATAGATGTAGTAGGGGGTGAG
>JABUQX010120268.1:2500-7500 GCA_015478945.1 Trachelipus rathkii | reverse complement strand
TTTCCTTTCTCCTCCCTGATCGGTACGTACTACCCTACGTATTTCTGGTCTCTCTTTTGAGAGTCTCCCAATTTTCTTCTGAATCCTGGTGGATGTCGAGCCTTTGTCTCTGTTCCCATCTTGTGTCCATCTTGCTCTCCTTCCCCTCGTGGGCGAGGGTACAGTTCAAAAACCGATTGTTCTCGCCTTTTTCCGGGCCGCCGACTGTTGGGGACACGAAACTTGGCTAACCACTGAGGAGGCTGTCCTGCACTTGGGTGTATATAATCTTGGACTTTGCGTCTTATCCGTGTGGTGCACGGCTAACATTTTCTCATCTTAGGGACTGGACGCGGAGTTCCGGGAGGCTTTGCCGAGGCCACACCCATATCCCGCTCTACGGGGTGGTGTTTCTAGGAGGGAGGTATTATGCTCTGGGCGTGTGATTGGCTCGGTTTCAGCGGTTACACTCCCAGGTTATATTCTAGTTTTTTATATACATCATTGGCGTTATTATATTTTTTTTCATCTATTGCGGTGCAGATGTTTTTGCAGTAGTCTTTATTGGGAAAAAATAAAAAGAAAAAAAAACTTTAAAGAAAGACGAAACTCACCATCATTACTGCCTGCTACCAGTCTAGTGTACAACAAGGGCTTCGTACTGCCCGCTTCTGTGTGCCTAGTTTGGACACTTCTCGAGTACCTCATTCTTTTCTTCCAACTGGTGTTCCAGTTCTGAGACACCTTCTGGAATTGAAATTCCGGTTGCTCGAGATAACTGTCCTCCAAACTCTCCTACAATGATCCGTACGTCCACTCGACTTCCATCGCCCGACAAATTCTTTATCCCATGTGGTTCACATTGCGGAGATTCATGCCCCGCCTCTGGAGGGTATCTCTTCTATGGTCGTCGACCAACATCCACGTGTGACCTCTGACCCCCATCACACCATCTCTCGGAAGTGTCCAGCTTCTCTTCCCCGGGGAAGCAGGACGTCCGTATTCTTTTCAGTATCGTGTTGCGGACTTCTTGAAGGAAACTGACGCAGTTCAAAGTAAGGACCCTCTCTCGCTCGAGCCTAAACGTGCTCGTCGCTCTGCCACTCCCCTTGAACGCAGAAGAATATGATCCACTCCTACCACCTTCTACGCTGCCTTTCCATGCTTTGCCCACGACTAACTCTCTTCAGTTGTACTCTAGTGAGTCTGAAACCTACTCGGAAGCCACTATGAACTCTTCCAATGACTCTCCAACCGCAGAACGCCCCCGTGTTGACGTTACGATCTCTTACATCAAATCCTCGGCAGTGGTTATGGGAAAACCCATCCATCGCTGGGGCTGTCCAGGGGTAGAAAGTGGCTCTGCTCCACGAGGCTGTCAGCGGAGAGTGGGTACTGATGGAGTTGGGAGGGACGAACCTACTCCCCCAGTCTCTTGTTCAGGTTCATCTCCTGCTGCGGTTATTGGTCCTGTGTTGCGGGATTTCCAACGCGACGCATCACCCACTTGTTGGGTCTCCGGATTCTCCCGGTCTCAACGACCGTCCATGTTCTTTGTCGAAATCTGCCTCTTCGATTTCTACCGGCATTGATAGGGCTGCTGCTAAGAGGGTGGGGAATCCCTCTCAGTCCCCTGAGTTACCTGCCCCCTGTCCAGGTCTTAGCAAACATTCTGACGTTGAGGGTGGTTTAGCTCGCATCTTCAGTGAGGGCACTCCTTTGGAAGCCAGGAGCCTCTCCTGTTCCAAACAGGGTGGTCCCCCTCTCTCCCTTCTGCGTGACAATCCTCTCCTGGATTCGAGATTCCGAATGAAAGGCTTTTGAGTGGCTCTCGGGATCTTCTTGTATTGTCTTCCGAGACAGCCTAAACTTTCAGCACATCGTGACTATTGTCACGGATCGCCCTGGAGGTTGATTATTCACTTTTCTATTAACATGACAAATTTCCTTCAGTGGAATTGTCGTGGCTATTTCCCGAACTATGAAGAGTTAACTAGACCAATCGACGAACGTCACCCAAAGACTATTTGTCTTCAGAAGCTGCAGCTTCGTTCTACTGGGAACCGTAAATCACCGTCTCCTTGGTAGAACTCCGATTGTGCTCAGGCTCATCGTGAAAAGTGTAAATTGTACCGTTTGTAGAAACTGACTCCCACTCTGTCTAACTTGATTCTTTTTAAAGCTGCGGCAGCCCGTTCTAGGTGTATCAACCGACGGACGAGAAAGCAATATTTCTATAACTACGTCTCTACCATGAATTCTTCCACGCCTTAGTCATCTGTATACAAGGTTGTGCGTAAAATCTCTCGGAAGGACCATAGGGATCTGCCTATACTCCTTACATATGGCCCACAACCCTCTGATGTTATCTCTACTCCGGGAATTGTTGCTGATGAGCTGGGTTTTCACTTTGCTTCCTGCTCCATCGAATCAAGATATCCAGAACCTTTTCGATCGGATCGTTTACGAGCAACACCTCCGGACTTTTCAGTTTCCGCTGGAGAGGACATTTTTATAAGAGACTTTACGAGGGTGGAATTTCAGGAGGCATTGAAGCTCTGCAAGGACGGTGCTTCTGGCCCTGAAGGCATTTCCTTCCAGATGTTGAGGCACATTCATCCATCGGCCTCGGCTTTTCTCTTCAGCTTGCATAACAGAATCTGGATGAAGGGTGTCTTCCCTCCTTTGTGGTTGACAGCTTATATTGCCCCAATTCCGAAACCTGTGAAGGACCCAACTTCTACTGACAACCATCGACCCATCTCCTTAATTGCAACACATGCAAGTTGATGGAGAGAATGGTGGCTTCCCGTCTCGTTCCTACATTGGAGCAGCTATACGCATTTTCTGACCATCAATTTGGTTTCCGTTATCATCGCTCCACTCAGGATCTTCTCGTTTGTTTTGACTATGATGTGCGTATAGGGTTGTCGTCCGTCCGTAATAAGTATGCTTCACTGGATAGACCCACCCACATGCATGACAATTTTTGAACAGATTGAATCTGTTTTACGTCTGGTCAACTTACCCATTTATACAGACTCTTCTCCAATCCTATTTCCATTATAATCGACACTGCTATTTAATTTCCTTTTAAGTTGTCTAAATGTCAACCACTCACTCTTACTCAATTTGACTTTCTGAATCCAGGTTTGACCCATTTAGTCTTTCTTTTATATACGTATTCAGATCACGATGATCGTGTTTATATACACGATGATCGTGAACTGAATACGTTTCCTCATTTTCTTTCTCTATTTTCGTCTCTCTCTCTCTCTCTAATTGTTAAACATATTCAAACCCCGCATATCGTACCATATCGCCCAACAAATCTGATATATTTCATGTGGGTGTTGGCTTTGAAATGTTCACGAATTTTAAAAGTAAATATAATTTAAAAATAGAGAAGTAGATTGGATTAAAAAACAAAATTGTAAATCAATTTTCAACACAATTTGAAAGGCAATTTTTTAAGATGAGAGAACTGCTTAAAGCCTGAGACAGACTATCAGCAGAAGTTTGATGGGATTTGGAATTGAATTATAGAAGAAAATTGGTTATTAAATCCATGTTAATATTGTGTCACATAAGAGTGTAAATAGTGATTAAAGGGGAAATCGGGAAAGGGCCTCAAAACTTTGACTTGTATCCCTGTTTTCCTCTCAGTTAGCATGTTAAACTATATTATATAATAAATAGTATTTTTTTTTAATTTTATTTTTTATTAGTTTTTTTTACTTTTGTTTGCATGCTTATATATTTATTATTTTTTATGTTTTAATATTTTTTTTATTTTTCATTTTTATTATTTTTCTTTTTGTTTTTCTTTTAGGTTTTAGTTTGATGATTTTGTTTATGGAAGTGTCAAATATTGCTAAAAACCTGTATTTTATAAGACGAGGTTTTTTTTTACTCGGCTCCATTCCTTGTCCTTTTACCCTCAAACCTGGTCACCCTCAGCAGTTGGTCAACACTTGTATCATAATCCTTACTTTTTCCAGCACTAAATTTTAATAATAGTTTATAATTTATTTTAATTAATTGTAACTGAAGAATCTCTTTTTATTTTATTTTTTTTTTTATATAAAATTAATGTTCAGGTTTTTCTAACTTTTTAATAATTTTATTTATTATTCTTTTTTTTATGTAATTTCAGTAAATTTTAAGTTAATTTTAATATAATAAAGAAGATATTCCTAGTCCTATTAGAAAACTTATTTGTTACCAACGATTGCTCATCTATTATTATTATTATTATTATTATTATTATTATTATTATTATTATTATTATTATTATTATTTTTATTATTATTATTATTATCTAGACTGAAATTTTAAAATGTCGTTGGTGACTCATCATTATGTTAATATGGGATATTTCTAAAAGTTTTACAATATTTACTTCCAATATATATATATATATATAAAAAAAAGGTTTACAATTTCTTTAGCGAATTTTTATAGTACATAACTTTAGGTAGGAAATTCTGTTGATTAAATTTGGGACTGAAAAGTGGTCCATTGTTCATATGGAAATTTTTGTGACAATTTTACAAAAGAAAAGATTCAAGTTGAAGTGTCATAAAGTTTCGTTACATGTTTCTTTATTTTTCGATTTTTTTTTTTTTTATTTTAAATATTTTATAAAGAAGTAATAGAGTGCTAGTCAACTGAAATCTTGTTCTCATTTTAAATTAATCAAACTCAACATCTTTTCTTTTCATATATATATATATATATAGTATGATATTATATCACTATATATAATATATATAATAATATATAACTATATATATATATATCTATATATAATATATTATATATATATTTATAGTATATATAGTATATAACATGATATAATATAACAAAATACAATTTATGAAATTCAAGGATATAAAAGTATAATATATTAGAATCTTATTACTATAGGTTATGTATATAATATTCTAATTTATAGACGTTGATCGGAGGCAATATAGTATATATATATATATATAATATACTAAATTATTTTTTATTTA
>JABUQX010120267.1:0-32547 GCA_015478945.1 Trachelipus rathkii | reverse complement strand
TATTAGACCTTGAACGCCGAAAGCCATGCTGCTGATCGGAAAGAAGAGAATGAGGATTTCAGATGATCTAAAAAGTGAGAGTTAAAGGTAACAAAGATCTTAGATACAGAATACAGTGAGAGCTATAGGGCGATAGTTAAGGATCAGAGCGGCCGTTTTTCGGGGCAGGTTGGACATACTCGTGTGTGAGCTTCCAATACTGAGGAAAGTACTGAGTATTGAATTTATAGAGGAATATAGTTGAACGAATGGCTGGGTCCTTTTGTAAGACACATTCCACCGCTCGGGAGGAATGCCATCAGACCACCCCGCCTTCCTAACGTTCATAGATCTCAGGAGCTCATGCACCCGACGTCAAATGTGTCCACAGGCAAAGACATAGGTTACCTGAGAGGAGGAGGAGGAGGGAGGAATGTCAGTCGTCAAAGGTTGAGTTAGAGAAAATAGGAGGCCAGAGAGATTGGCTTTTCAGTTGGGAAGTTAGCAACAGAGCCATCGAATAAGAGGAGGAAAGACAGATTTACAGAAGTTGTTAGAGATGTTTTTGGCAAGAGGCCAGAAAGATTTGTCAGTAGGAGATCAAGGAGGTTAGCGCACTTTCGTTTGGTGGCCGCTTTTATCGTCGAAGGTATCCTGCAGCGATTTCTGGCTGGTGGTGGCGAGAGTGATGGGAACGAAAATTTCCCACTCCCGATACGCGCTGTCTCTAGCCTGAATGGCCAGAGAACAAGCACGATCGAACCATGGATTATGAGGAGAGAAAGATTTAGTCGAAGAATGAATGAACCTGCTCATCCCGTCAACGATTACAGCTCCCACCTTAGTGGCAGAAGCCGAAGCGTCATCAGAGTCAAAGCAGTCATTCCAATTATAGTTAGCGTAGAAGCGACGCAAGGCCCCCCCAATCAGCCCGATCAAAGTGCCAGAAAAAACGCATAGGGCAGGATGGAGCTGTTGGAGAGAAAGTATTGAAATTAAGAGATATAAGGTTGTGGTCAGATTTACCAATAGGAGCGAAAATGGTGTATTTATAGAGAAGGACTTGTGGTGAAACATAGGTCAAGTGTGTTCAAGAATTGGTTGGGACGATCCGGAATGTGTGTAGGTTCTTTGATTAGTTGCTCTAGATCGTTGAGAATGCTGAATAATTCGGCCTCCTCCCCACCTAAATCAGTATGAGAAGACCCCAACCATTCAGGACCTCAGTATTTGGATGAGAAGATATAACAGTCTCGTGAGAAGTAGTAAGATATTCAAAGAAAGAGTGAAAATCTGTTTTATTAGGAGAACAGTAGCAGAAGCACAAGATTATTGTAGTAGAAGGAAGAAAGATTTTGAGCCACAGAACATCGAAGTTAGGAGATTCGAGATTCACGAGACGTGTTACAGGAGTGTTAATGTTTACATAGGCACATACTCCACCCTTTAGGCGGAAATTATGAAATAAGTTATAGTTGGAAACATTAAACGAGTTAGAGGATGAATTCTTAGCCATCTGAGTCTCAGACAAGAGCAAAAGGTTAGGGTTAGAGTTAGTGAGGTGATATTCCACAGAGGCAAAGTTAGATTTTAAGCCGCGGATGTTGGTAAAGTTAATGTAAAGCCCGCGCCTACACAAATCTGCCATCTTTCACACACACACACACACACACACACACACACACGCAAAAGAACAAATAAGAACAAAAGGAGAAAACGGAATAAAAAAAAATTAACACACACACTAAATACTATATATATATATATATATATATATATATATATATATATATATATATATATATATATATATATATATATATATATATAACATATATATATATATATATATATATATATATATATATATATATATATATATATATATATATATATATATATATATATATATATATATATATTGATTTGCCTACTCAAGAATTTTATCCACGAGCCGCCACTGCAACAGATAACGGCTCAAATTTCCGTGCAACCTTTCGGGTGGATGCTCATTCAGAAACGAGTGACGAAGAGGAAGAAGAACAGGCACCGATTGCAGAGAGAGTGGTTACGCGTAAAGAGATGGAGCATATTAGTGACACAGAGGTTCTGCAGACAAACCTCTCCAGCTAGAAAATCTGCTTGAAAAACATGATGCACTTAGCCTATCTAATAACTAAACATAGCTGGTTTCCTACATTAAACATCTGCTACTAGGATGTTTAAATGTTCTTCGGTGGTTATCTGGTGCCAAAGGTCCATATAATAAGACACTTACCAAAGCACAGGAATTGCGGAATGCCCAAAACAGGAAAACTACAACTGCTGCGAGAATTAAGAAGGAGTTGGGAACAAACAACCGCAAGTGTTGCTTTCATGGAACTCCCCAAACGATTCTATAAGACCTGCTAAGAACCTTGATGGTCGCATGACACAGTCAACAACATTTGTGTGGATCAAAAGCCTTGTCTTCCAGTATTTAATAAAGGTGATAATGAGGTAATTGTGGAGTACATCGAAATAATGACGCCTATTGCTGCTAGGGTTGATATGTTGCAGGAAGAGGAGAATGCGTACGAGGGAGTCCCATTGCCTACTCTCTTCCTCCTCAAGGACAAGATCGGGGAAATGCAACGAGAAGTGGAAAAATTTAACTATGTCAAAAACTTAATCAACTATATTGCTAAAGCAACCAAAGGCAAACAAAGGGAAAGAAAAGGGCTTTGAACCGAGGTTCACCAGGATCTTTGATGATTTTGATTTGATTATGGCAGCAGCCCTGCATCCTCACTTCAAACTCGTAGTGGAACGGAAGGTAAATGAGGGGAAGTACCAAGCTGCCAATACCAGGATACTGGAGGAAATAAAGTGTAATATTGCATCGAATCTTACTCGTCCACATTAAGGCACTGGAGGTGATGGGACCGAGTCTGAAATTGACATATTTATGTTGAGTTATTTTTATAATTTGGAACAAACTTTAAGCATCTTTTGTATTTTTTTTATATATATATATATATATATATATATATATATATATATATATATATATATATATATATATATATATATATATATATATATATATATATATATATATATATATATATATATATATATATATACTTAAAAGTTTATAACTGTATATATATATATATATATATATATATATATATATATATATATATATATATATATATATATATATATATATATATATATATATATATATATATATAACTAATAACATTAATATTAATTATACGGATATACGGTATATACACAATTTATACATTAAATATATATTCACAATTCACCAACACAATGTTCAAATGAAACTTAAAAAAGATTTGAGTTCTTGATACCAATTCTAAATATTTCAGAAACTGAAGGGCCCATATATCCAACAGACACCTCTGGAGGAGAAGTTGGGACAAATCTTGGATAACTGGGCTGCAGTAAATGTTCACAACAGTGCCCCTCTCACTAGGTACCTGTTTCCGTGTGAATACCAGGAGGTCTGGGTGGCCTTGTTTATTAGCTATAATACCCCATTACCAAGCTCATTGGCCGTGGAGAGGTTGTTTAGTCAAGGCTCCGACATTCTAAGAGCAAAGAGGGCAGCCATGGCATCCACCAATTTTGAAAAATTTATCTATATGAAAAGAAATATGACCCTGATCAGAATGCAAGAGGAGACGAGGAGAAGAATCTGAATAGTGAATATGATTAAATCTTTTCATTTTTTGTTATCATATATTTGCATCTTTCAATTAAATTTAAAAATAATTCATCTTTAAATACTTGCTTTATTTTATATATTTTTTTGCGCTCCTAAATTTGTGCTTTTAAAAAATATTTGATTTGCGAACATGTGCGCCTTGCGCATACGGACTAATTTTTTTGAAAAATTGAGTTTTTGCACTTGCGGACTAAGTTTTTCCACTTTGCACTTTTGCGTTTGCGCTCTAAAGTTTAAAATTTGCTCGCCCACCTCTGATATATATATATATATATATATATATATATATATATATATATATATATATATATATATATATATATATATATATATATATATATATATATATATATATATATATATATATATATAACACTCAATATATCTCAATATATATATATATATATATATATATATATATATATATATATATATATATATATATATATATATATATATATCTTTATATATATAATATATATATATATATATATATATAATAATAATATATATATATATAATATATATATATATATATATATATATATATATATATATAATAATAATAATAATAATAACTACTGAACAATTGCGGGGCAAAAGAGCTGCTATGTAAGTAGCACGGTATATTGTGTTTCGAGCCTCTGTAGTAATATATTGAAGCAGTAAACATAGATACGAAAATGTATATATATATATATATAATATATATATATATATATATATATATATATATATATATTGAAGATATATATATATATATATATATATATATATATATATATATATAACTATCTTTATATCTCTCTTTCTATATATATATAATAATATATATATATATCTATAATAATATATGTAACAATAATATAATAACAATATAACACATAAGTAACATATATATAATAATAATATATAATATAATAATATATATATATATATATATATATATATATGCTATATATATATATATATATATATATATATATGCTATATATATATATATACAGTAAATTGGCCCTTCATCATTCTTTTATTTGTATTTTCAAAAGGTCCCAGAGTGGGTTCGAACCCTTACCCTTTTGGATGTCATGCCAAGAGTGTTACCTCTTAACCACGATAGGCTAAAAGGAAACCTGAAAGGTTCCTCTGAAAGCTTTGCTTCCCAAGGGGAGTGAAGGTATGTCGTTGACATCTAACCTCCAGACAGATCTCCCCCGCCTACAGTCGGGTCAGAGGCAACACTTGGGTAAATTTTATTCGGGAGCTTAATAGGTATACAGTAAATTGGCACTTAAGTCGTGCTTTTATTTGTATTTTTCAAAAGTCCCAGAGTGGGTTTGAACCCTTACCCTTTTGGATGTTATGCCAAGAGTGTTACCTCTTAACCACGATAGGCTAAAAGGAAACCTGCCAGGTTCCTCTGAAAGCTTTGCTTCCCAAGAGGAGTGAAGGCATGTCGTTGACATCTAACCTCCAGTCTGTATATTTTTCTGCAAGTATATTCAGTATATTTGTGATCATATTGTTAAAAATATTTAACAATATTCCCCAAACTGAAGAGACAAATTCAATCAATGATACGGATATATATATATATATATATATATATATATATATATATATATATATATATATATATATATATATATATATATATATATATATATATATATATATATATATATATACTAATAATCATTTTCTTTTCAGCATTGTATTATTCAATATTTATTTTCTTTACATTAATTTTGTTTATATTTTTTTAGAGACATTTTAATCGCAAAATATTAGGTGTGGAAAGATTTTCTTTATTCAGGAGAAAATTTTGCTAGAAGAGGAACGATCGGAACTCACACAGAAATATATACATATTCCGCACAGAAGGTAATCGGGAAATAATTTTTGTCTCTTTAATATTTTTTGTTTTATCATTACATTCATTTCATATATTTCTAAATATTATTTACCATATACCTGTCTATGTCCGAGGCAAACGACCTCTATTTTCCCCGTCTAGAGAATCAATTGCTTCATTCGTTTCATGAAGGTTGCTTCCTGAAGTAGTCAACACCAGAAATGGATTTTGGTAAAGTATTTCAAGGACAAAATTTATATTTAAAATATATTATATTTTATATATTTTTCTATTTATAATTTATGGTAAATGCTTCACGATCACGAAGAATCCACTTTTCCTAATTCAACCCACGAATCCACTCTTCCTCATTCTGAAGCTCAATCTCTTTCTCCTCTTTCCGAAGGTCAAAATATTTTGTCTGCAAACTATTCCAATAATCCCATGATATCTACTGTTAACCAAAACGCACTAATTCCTCCGACAACATGTCGAGACTAACGTTAAACATTGATCGGTTAACCCATAATAAACCCAACATTCCTTTATTAATTGGCTACGTAGATAACAGATGGAGAGGACCGAATATAGCCATGTGGTTCTCAGCCGTAGAACTATATTTCGAGACGAAGGAATCACTTCCGACGTTGAGAAGCTCAGAGCTTATAATAGATTCATTAATATGAAGGAGGGAAGTGTGTCATACTTGATAAATAGCACCCCGAAACTTCTCAAACCAACCTCTTGGGAACAGTTTAAAGAAGATTTATCTCTTTGTCTTAACCCTTTAACAACTAAAAGTTCTTTCGAAGCATTCCAAAACTTTACGAGTGTCCAATGGATCACTAATCATTCCCTAACGGAACATCTGACTGAAACTCAGAAAGTTCTCCAAAACTTTCTCGATTCCGCTGAACTTTTACACGATATTAATTTCTCCGCGGAAAAACGCCGTTTACTTCTTTTTGCTTCATTGTATGGAAATTCTAAACCCCAATTCCAAAAAGTGTTGGTAGAAGAGTTTGATATTAACAACTCAATTCCTAAACTGATACAGCAGTATCTCAAAAAGACACATGCCTTGAATAACGGTAAGATAGCTTCATCCTCCAATAAAAGTTCTATTCTTTCTCAATCAGTTCCCGTCTACGCAACTCAATCAGAGAAAACACAAGTTCCACAATCTTTCCAATCTTTCTGTCAAAAATAGATAATCTTATCAGTCCTTGTCCTCCCCAAAACAACAATTTCCCACTCAGCAATCTCAAAATGTACAGAGTAGATTGTACTGTTTTAATTGTGAACGACATTCACATGGAACTTCTAACTGCATCTTTCCTGCCTACTGCTCCCTCTGTAATGCCTATCACCCCCGCGGAACAACTCGTCAATGTGCTGGCACGAGTTGGAACCAATTTTCTCCTCAGGCTTTAAAACGAACTAAAATAATTACTCCCTTAGATCAATCTAAGTTTTCTCAAGCGCAGAGACAGCCAAACTCTAGCTCAAACTCTTATCCTCCTGAGTCTCAAAATAACAATTTTCAAAGGGTTCAAAATCCTCAAAGGAAAAACTCCTACGTTAATTATTGTGATCAGTCGTCACATTCATATCCCCAATATGCGAACTATAATAATAGTCTGCAAAATATGCATAAAAACCGTAAGTATAATGCTCATGAAATTAGCGATAAACTCCGCGATCGTAATTCATCCCCGCATTCATATTCAATTCCAGAAGGAAATTCTGCATCTCAGTTCTTTCTTTTAGACCCTGAATATTGTCCAAAATCGTTCTTTCAATAGCAAATGTAAAAACTCTACAATGTATGATCGAAACCATCGGTTTAATTATCTGCATAATCAGCAAACCACATTAAGTTATGCATCCCCACAATTTCCCACTCATAGAAATTTCAATACAAATCCGCACCAAAAGGCTCGTTTCCACAATTCAAATTTTTAACTAAGGGTAGAAGTCTTAAGCCTTGGGACGTTCTAATTAGCCCTATAAAGGCTCAATTACTAAACACATCTGAAAACAACCATGATCTGAGTTACATTTTTAGCGTAAGTAAGATTCCTATTATAGGAAAAAGTTATTATTTAAAAGTAAATCTAACTGTAGAATATGAATTTGTCTATTAAATTAGAGCAATTTTAGATTGTGAGGCATCAGTGTCGATAATTCGCAAAGTAGTATTCGATAATTTAAGTAAAATGTATCCTCTTGAGCGAAAGGAAATAGTATAGTAATAAGGTTAATTACTGGCAATATCATCCCTAATCTAGGAAGGGCAAAACTACAAATGTTAATAAATGATCAATTGTTTAACATTTTCCTCATTGTGGTTGATTCCAAATGGACTTTCAGAGGACCTATGTTGTTAGGTACCGATGTTTAATCGCAATTACCCCTTCATCTCGATTTTAAAAATGAATGTTTAACAATGAAAGTTCAAAATAATTTCTTAAAAATTCTTCTTGTTGCATACAGTACGGTGGCAGATGATTCTCAGTTTGATCCTATTTCTACTTCTCATACTGTCCTCAAGTAGCAAAAATGATCAAATAGATCCTTTTGTTATATCAAATAACTCTTTGATGCATGAGTCGAACATTGGAGACAAATCCCTTGTGCAAGAAATATACATATACGATGATATTTCATATCAATTATTCTTAGCAGAAACAAAAAGTTTTGAACCATATTCTAGTTATATTTTATCAGCAAAGGTAAAATCTGAAGCAGGTACTTCACCGCCTGATCAAACTTATCTCGTAATAGAGAAAAATTCTATTTCAAATTTTGTTTTTGCCAATACGCTGAGCCCGGTGAAAGATGGCACAGTAATCATTCAATGGATTAATACTAGTCCTTCCGCTATCACTCTAGACAAGAAAGAATGTCTTAATTTCTATCGCAAATCCTCTATCCCTTAGAAGTGTTTCGTCAAATATAAATAAGGTAGATTCATCTGAAGGTTTAACAGATTTTCAATTGAAAGAAGCTTATCGAGAAATTTTCTTGTCTAAATCAAAGAAAGAAGCAGATTTAGTCGTATTACAGGACGAGTCCCAGATGGATAAAATTCTTGATTTTCTCACAACCCATAAAGAAGTAATTGCTTTAGGCAATGATAAAGTCGGACTCTGTCCTCTTAGTGAATTCAAACTCGAGTTAACTCCTGACGCTCCAAAATATATTTACACCAAAATTATCAGCTTCCACATAAATTTCAGCAAAATATCGATGAATGGATCGATGATTGCATATTAAAAGATTATATAGAGCCATCCACAAGTCCTCATTCATCTCCTTTACTTATTATTCTTAGAAAGAATTCCGCAACCCCACGTATTGTTTTAGATTATAGGAAGTTGAATCGATACGTAGTCCCGGATTATTTTCCTATACCTCATGTCCAAAGTACCCTTTCCAAGCTTGGAAATTCTACAGTGTACACTAGTCTTGATCTCCTTACTGGTTACTATAATATAGGTATAACTGAGAGTAGCCGTCCCTATTTAGCTTTTTCCTCGCATCGTGGTAGATATCAACCTAAGAGACTTCCAATGGGAGTAAAGACAGCTTCTAGAGCCTTCTGTCGTATAATGGAAATGGCTTTGTCTCATATCCTAGGTGTTCATGCTTTAATTTACCTCGATGATATTATAGATTTCTCTATAGATATCAACTCCCACTACGAAAGTTTAAATGTAGTATTGGAAGCTTTGAAGAAGGCCAAGTTGAAAATTAAATTAGAAAAGGCTAATTTTTTTAAACGTTCTCTCGTTTATTTATGCTTCTTAATCAGTAAAGAAGGAATCTCTGCAGTCCTATAAAACTGCAAGCCTTAAATTCATTCCCAGTTCCCAATGATGTATCTACCGCTAGATCATTTATTGGTCTCGTCTCATTTTTCCGCAATTTAATTCCACAATTCAGTGTTCTAGCCAACCCTATCACTTCTCTTTTTTAGAAAAATGTCAAATTTTTCTGGGGAGAAGAACAGCAAAAAGCATTTGAAACTCTCAAAACAAAATTCATATTAGAACCTATTATTAAGTTTCCTGATTTCTCTAAAGAAATCATCCTAAGCACAGACGCCAGTGGTATTCGTTTGGGTGCTGTGTTGTCTCAAGTCGATTTTTAAGGACGAGAATGTCCCATCTCTTTTGTCTCTCGTGTTTTGAACAAAGCAGAGAGAAATTATAGCTCGATAGATAGGGAAGCGTTAGTCAACACATGGGCGCTGAAAAAATTTCGAAATACTATTTTCGGGTATAAAATTAAAATATATAAAGATCATCAACCACTTGTCAGTATTTTCAAAAACAAATACTTATCTCATAAACTGGCAAGATGGGCTGTCAAAGTAAATGTTTTCGACCCTGAAATTATATATATAAAAGGAAAGAAAATGTATGTCCAGATTATCTTTCTCGCAATCCCCAACCTCCGACTTCGGAAGACTATGTTTTTAATGTTAATTCTACTATTTCTAACAATAAATTGAATGATCTAACTACAGAAGTTATAAAAAGGAAACAAGAAAATTGTCCTCGTCTCTCTCCTATTATTAAGCATATTAAAGAAACAGGAAAAACTTTCAATTTTCCTTATGCTTACATTAACAATATTCTCTATTTTGTATCCAAAGAAATGCAATATCTTATAGAAATTCCGGCCTCTCTTATATATACTATTCTCAATTTAAATCATTGTACACTCAGTGCAGGTCACATGGGAAGTATAAGAACGGAAAAGAGGATCCGTGAAAGAGATATTTTCCCTAAATTATATGTTAGTTACTCAATTCTGTAAAGAGTGTCCCTCTTGTCTCCAAGTCAAAGGAAACGTTCCTGAACGTGCTCCTATATACTCTTACCCTATGCCCTACTCTCCATTCAGTAGAGTGCATACTGATATAATTGGTCCCCTTCCTACGTGCAAAAGTTCAGGTGCAAAGTACATCTTAGTTTTTAAAGATTCTCTTACTAGATACGTTGAAATATGTCCACTTATTTCCCGTAGTGGCATACATATCGCCAACGCTTTATTACATAAAGTTATTGTCCGACATACTACTCCCAGGTTTTGATCTCAGATAGAGCTGGTGAGAATGTATCTGATTTCTTTAAGCAGCTATGCAAGCTCTGGAAGATCAAAAAAGTTGAAATCTCCGTTCGAAGTCCAGTCTCGAACGCATTATTTGAGAAAGTGAATCACAAAATCGAAAACTTTCTACGTTATTTCGTAAACGAAAAAGGAGACAACTGGTCTTTATATATCCCCTTCGCTCAGATATGTTTCAATAGCACCTATAATGAATCCTTAGGTGACAGTCCCCACTATGTTTTGCAGGTTACAATAGACGTCTTCTTTACGATATTGACAACTATGTCACTCATTCTCTAATCCTTATAAAGATTTTACTCCCACACATGAAGATCTAAAAGATTTTGTAGTGAGAACCAATCTCATACGCGAAATAGCGCGTGAACATTTGGATGTTGAAGCTCGAAAATTTATAGAAAGACAACATGGAAAAGCAGATCCCCGCGTAATAAAAGTAGGAACCCGTGTGTATATAATGGATGTAAAACCCCCAAAAGTTCCCCCTAAACTATTTAAAAAATGGAAAGGTCCTTATCGAGTCATAGGAATACTCGGTAGAAACCAATTCATTTTGCAATGTTTACAAACTGGGAGAGAAATTGCAGTCCATAGTCACAATTTCAAGATTGTTTCTGAACCCATTTTACAAGAAAATCCAAAGCCAATGTTCAATAAATCTTATTCTGATAAAAATCTGTCCAATCATATTCCTGTTGTAGAAAACAAAAGAATCATGTTAGATATTAAGTCCACAATGAAAATAAAAACTATGTGATACCACAAGAAAGAATTCAGAAGAATGAACATGATTCATTTATATACCCTCATTTCTATTCTAAAAATATGTTGAATAATAAGTCCTCCTTTAATCAGAATACAAATTCTCAATATTCTCAACCCACTTTTACAGATCCTTTAAAAAAGCGTTCAAGTCCTACTCCTCATGAATCTAAAAATGAGTATAGTTTAAGATCAAAGTCTCCTTCTCAATCTTCTTTTTCTGGATTCTCAGATCCATTTAATGATTCTAGTCCTTACCATTTTAATAGATCAAAATCAGAATCCAATCTTTCAGATCGAAACTATGTACTTTATCAACATTTTAGAGGCCCTAGAGACCAATCTCCCATGTTTTTTAAGATCACATAAGAAAGTAGAACAGTTTAATAGTACTCCCATTTTGAATTATCCTTGTAGCAAACCTTATCCTCAACCCGATTTGTCTTTTGATGAATGATTTTCTCAAGTATATATTCTCTTTTGCTCTGTTCTATTTTGGTAAGTTGCTGAAATGAGCGAGTGAAGTTGATTCTGTAGAGTTTTTTTTGTATATATACCTGATTACTACTTCCTGTACAGTAAAGATCGTTCATCAGAAGCACTGTTTTCATACTGGAGAAGAAAAGGTTCTTTCATATATTAATCTCGAACATGTCTTGTATAAAAAAGTATTCAACTATTTTGTTAATAATATTATTTCATGACATAAAACAAAAATGGAAGAAAATTGTTATTGCATAAAATTTTTCTACAGGGAGGAGAGTATTCTTTACAATAAATATTCCTGTTAGAAATATTATTGCAAATAAATTCATTAACAAAATAGAAATAGTTATGTAAATAATATATTCTTATATGCGTTATATATTCCTGTATTATGTAACTTTAGAAGTTGATAGTATAAGTATTTTAATTTAGTCTGCGTTCCAATAATACTTTCAAAAGAAAAAGAGAGTGCACTATTTAATATTCTGTCACGTGAATGTAAAGAGAGTTCCAGTCCAGAGTTCGTTGAAGTGAGTTCAGTTTATGTTAGAGCTCCAGTTGTTCGTGGGCTCAAGTTAATGTGTCACAATCCAAGCGTCTTATGTAATAGTAAGGTTGTAAACTCAACTGTTGTCCCAGTTGTTAAGTGTATTTGTGAGAAACTATTTATTAATTGTCCTTGTGTAACGATAATTTATATATCGAGAAATCCTTATCCAATCTTTAAGCAAGATTTAAACATTCGTCAAGTTAACACTCATTGTCTCCGTGGCAATAGAAAAGAAGTGTCTTTAATTAATGTTTATCATGATGAACTGTATTTAAGGTGCAAAACAAAAACTTTGTGTTAAACGAATTCATTGATATTTGTCTTCCAACGATCTCCAGGCAACTCTTATGCTATGGTAAGAATTCTATTTCTCATCGTCAATCTCTCACAATTGCAACCCGTGACTACTATTACTAATTATTCTACTAAGATTTATAATTATTATGAATAAGAAATATGTTGTAAATAATTGTCTACAAATCTATGCTACATATTAATATTAAGAGTATTTATTTGTTGAGAGGAATAACACATTTCAATCATTGCATTATTTATTTTGGATCTATGTAATACATCTGTTAATGACTAGCAAGTGCCATTTCCCTTCATTATTTTTTGTCTTTCTTATAATTGTGCCTCAACATATATCTTCTTGTCTTCTTCAATTTCGAAGCATCTTCGGAGAAATAGATTCCCTTCTCTCAAAAGGCAATACACCCGTCAATAATAATTGGTAAGTCTTTTCTGAAAAGAGACTGGAAATATACATATATATATATATATATATAATATATATAATAATATTATATATATATATAATATATATATATTATATTATATATATATATATAATATATTAGTATATATATTATATATACTATAATATATGAAAAGAACATTTAAATACTATTCGTATAAATGTGAAAATAAATACAATGAGGAAGAACATTTTAAATAATCCCGTGTGCTTTAAGATTATTATAATTTATATATAACTTTATATATAATATGTAATCTTTGCGTTGAGAAGAATAGATTTATATTATTGTGCAATAAACCGTACTACTTTCACAATCCAATTTTTTTTTTTTTATAAAAAATATATTTGCTACTACGCTTCTGTTCAAAATGCATACCAAAAAAATTTTTTTCAATCCAAATAAATAAACTTTTATAGATAGCGTTTTAAACAAATTTATTCATTCATTATAATAATATTAATAAATTACTAAAAATATAGATGAGATTTGCTTGATAATTAACAATATTAAGCTTCACACCTAGCTTTTTCTTCAATACAAAAATAGAAATATAAAATTACTTGATAAAAAAAATTAATTTAAGTTTGTTTTTCTTTTTACAAACTTGAAAATTTTTTTTTTACTATATAAAAAAAATTAATTCTACAACGTAGTTTAGCAACTGTTTCTGATGTTGTGACGTCAGAAAAGTCAATGGTGCGCGCGCCAATAAGAAACAATTATTAAATAATACGAATTAACAATCAACCAATACAGTTCAAGATAAGAAAATATATATCTAATATTCAAATATTATTTCAATATTTTAATATTATCATGAATAACAGCTAAATATATCAATATGTAAATATTAATATAGTTTAAAATTATTTATAGAAGGAAAATGAATATAACTATTATTAATAATAAATAGAAATAACACTTAACAAATAGTAATCCAAGTTGCGGACTTCTTTTTGAGACAAATTTTTGAGTTTTGAGAATTCTTTTCTTGCTGAAGAAGATTTTAAGAATTCAAAATGATGATGATAAATATGCAGTTTATGCAGTCAAAGCAGATATTATAGATAATGAAGACCATGAAAATTTAAGTAGAAAATCTTTCAAAAGATGTTTAAAGATTCTGTAGGTTTCGTTAGTTTCTTCTGTAGCCCTTCTGTAATCGTTCTGTAGGCCTTCTATAAACGTTCTATAGATTTTCTGTAGACCTTCTTTAATCCATCTGAAGTCCTTCTAAAGTCCTGTCACAGTCGACCAGATTTCCCGTTGCTGTTTTATGATACAACAACATTAATTAAAGTCTTTGACACGTGTGTTGATGCCTAGGAAAGGATCGGGTTTTTATGCAGATCTTTTTACGACTACCAATTCAATTTAATGTAGAAACACGTTTGATAATAGTCACTTTCACAGGTAAAATTTAATCACAACAAATAAAATGTTTATATATTTTACTTATCTTCACTTCAATAAATTTTGTTAAAAGAATAAGTATAATAAGTTCTTTTCCGTTCTTAAAATAATGTAAAATGTTCAAACATAAATCTTTTAAAATTTTACAACGTGATAAAATATTAGTTACTTACAAAAAATGTGCTATACACAATATTAGGAAACACATGAATGATGAAACTGTGAAAGCAAGAAGTTCATAAAAGTGAAAATTGTACGTCGCAGTGTTGCGAAAGAAAATATTTAAAATGATTTTAAAAATACAAAACTTATCTATACCGTTCGGCAGGTTACAAAGATGCAGTAAAGCACGTTGACTACAGAAATTAAATAATTAAAATATTTTTATCGGTTTCGTTAATTCATCAATGACAAAAATCTTCTCTCACAGTTAAATGACAAAATACTAGCAGTTATTTGCAAAAAACGTAGTAAGACTGTAGGTTGAGTTTGGAAGGGAACAACGTGCTGGGTAATGATTAACATTAAAGCCCCTTTAGGTGTAGTTTAAATAAAATGTGGATAGAAGAACATCGATAGTCTTTGTATTGTAGCTGCCACTCGTTTTATCAGCCTTTTCTTATCACTTGTCTTGTTAACGGTCTGTTTAGACTATCTTTACATTTGGAGTGCAAGGTGTTTTGCGATAGCAGAATAGAAGAGTGAATTAACATTGAAATGTTAATGAGACTATTTTGTACCAAAAAACGAGGACGGCGTAGAGTGACACAGGAGAAATTTGCATATAGCAACAGTTTGTTATTGCGCATAATTTAAAAATTGAATAAAATATCCTATTAAAGTGTGTCTTTGTTTGATTTATACAATATTAAAGTTCAGACACTTCAAAGTAATTCAATCTTAAAGGTGGATAATGATGATGAGGAAATATATATATACTAATTATATTATATATATTATATATTAACTACTATATTATATATATATATTATATTATATATATAATATATATATATAATATATTTATATATATATATATATATATAGAATAATTTATACACTTATAATTATTATATATTATATTATATACTAGTAATATATTATTTATATATTATATATATATTATATATATCAGTATATATATATACCTAGTAATATATATATATATATATATAAGTATTTATTATATATATATCAATATATACTAAATATCAGTATATAATATATAGTATATATTATATCATATAAATATAATATATATACTATATTATTATACTATGATCATATAAGTTATAATATTATTATATATACTATAATATATAGTATATATTTATAATTAGATATATATATATATATATATATTATATTAATATGGTATAATATAATATTATCATTATATACATATATATATTATATATATATATAGTATATATTATATAATATATCACTATATATATATAATATATATATAGTATTATATATATATATATAATATAATATAATTTTTATATATAATATATAATATAATATATAATATAGTATATATCATAATAGTAGTATATATATTATAGTATATATATAATATATATATATATATATTACATAATATATAAAATATAATTATACATAAATATATATATATATATATATGATATAGTTATAATATATATTATATACTACTATATGTATATATATATATATGATATATATATATATATAGTGAGTGAGTGGATATTTATATATTATATATATATAGTATTATATATATTATATACAAACAAACCCATATTGTTTAATATATATAAAATCTGTTAATATTTTAAACTTCAGACTGGGCTGATATCATAAGCTAATAAAGCTACATTTACGTTAATTTACTGGTACTTAGGCCAAGCTTCAATTTTGGGCTCGGGCTGAAGCCCCCATTTTCACTCCCCCATAAAAAATGGACATTAAAATCGGAATTTCCAGACATAAATTCGGAATTTCCAAACCCATTTTTTTTGGATTTCAAAAGGGAAAAATTTATATATTTTTTTCTACTTCATCCGATTCAAAAGATGAAACCGATTTTGAGGCATATGTAGTCGGAAAAGATACAACACATTTTTTATTTAGATAATTTCTTTGTACATGCAATAGGTTTGGATTTGTTCCTGGAACAAATTTTCAAAAGACAATTTGAAATTTTTTTTTTAATTTTCTTTTGAGTATACAAAAAAAAAAATCTAAGTATAAAAGATGCATCCTGCTCGATTTACAAAGGCCCTGAAATATTGATCTGATCGGGCCTTCATGAGTAGAAAAAAAATAATCAATATACAGCTTGTTCAAACTTTTAAAAAAAAGATGGCTGTTATTGAAATTAGGACAGCGCTGAGCAACAAAATTTTAAAAAATCGAAAAATGCATTCTAAGTAATTATTGTAGGTAATGAACCCATGTATTACGTTTTTCAATGTTTGAAGAGAACTGTCAGAATCGATAGTATGTTTGACATACTGCTAAAAATTAATGTTCTCAAAATTGATCAGATTTATGAAAAAAATTTGGAAAAATTCTGATAGACATGACTACAGACACAGGAAAAACACCAGAAAACAAACTCTCGTATTCAAAAAAATCCTCCAGTTTGGTTGTGCTTTTTATTATGGTCAAAATTGGCTGCAAAATACAAGAATTTTATGCCATTTTTAGGGGGGGAGTGAAAATGGGGCTCAGCCCGAGCCAAAAATTGAAGCTTCCCCTTAATTAAGACAAAAGCTTTTAGGTGAAGGTGGGGAATATGTCAAATAGGTCTGGGTGAATTAGGACGGAAATATGATCCCCGAATAGAGTAAGCGGCAAAAGCTGGCCTGATATATATAGAAGTCTATGGTCCTGGAGAACGTGCAGGGAAAGGTACAGGGGACAGATCTCCAGCATTCCTTTTGTCTGGCGTCTACAAGAGAACGTGCCGATAAATGTCTGCAAGACTGAGGAGAACAAAAAAGAATGTATTGAGTTTATATGTTTGTCACTAGCTATTTGTTACTAAGCGACTTTTATAAAATCACTACTGTGATATTAACTCCCTTTCCAGGATTAAAGCCAGGGTTATTATGTTATAAACAATATTCGAAGTTCGAAGAAAATACTAGAGTTGATTCAAGTTGATTGTAAAATCACAAAGAACCAAGATGAGAATTGGAATCTGCTGATAGCAAAGATCAAAATTTACTAAATTGGTTTCGAAAAAAACGATGATGATCAAAAAGATCAAAAATAAAGTTAAAGTTCCAAAGTGGATTTAAAGAAATCGATGATAAGAACTGAAATTCTAAAACTATAAAAAGGAAAAGTTCAATATCAAAATATTAAACAGTAATTGTAATTCCAAATATGGAATTCCGAAAGACAATTGATGAATAAAACGATGTTTGGAACTGAGGATTCAAAGCTCAAACTTGAAGTTCAAAATACAAAGTTCAAAATTCTAGGAAAGAAAATCAGAGTTTCATAGTTTTAAAAAAGAAGTTTCAAAGTCCAAAATTGAAATTCGAAAAAAAAAAAAAAAAAAAAAAAAAAAAAAAAAAAAAAAAAAAAAAAAAAAAAAAAAAAAAAAAAAAAAAAAAAAAAAAAAAAAAAAAATCAGTTCCAAAAAGTTAAAACAAAGAAAATGATCGACTAAGTTGATGTTGCGATCGAAGAAGAAGGAAAAGATTATTACCGAAATAGGTTATTGTAAGAACAGTTATTGTAAGTCTGATGAATCGATTGATAGGTAATCTGAGGTGAAGATTGAAATGTAATCTGAGATGAGATGAGATGAGAGGTAATCTGAGGTGAAGATTAATCCTTTTACTTTAAAAGAGAAGTTTTGAAGTTCAATAGAATAAAAAATGTCAAAATTTTCGGTGTATCCCCTCCAAAATGATCAAAGACCCAAAAAATGGCCACAAATTTATATATATAGTCATATATAATATATTAATATATTATATATTATATAATTATTATATTAATATATAATATGATTATTATAATAATATATATTTATATATATATATATATATATATATATATATATATATATATATATATATATATAAACCGAAAATCCGAAGATACACGAGATTCGGGATGGATATCACAGCCGTCGAAGAAGTATGTTGGTTTGGGCTGTTGAAAACAATATAAAACAACACAGATACATAACATAACGATAGAGATAGAAAAAGTTCAAAGGTTCATCTAGATCGCTATGACTAAAATTAAGGTGTCATCCAACCTGGAATGATTAAAATATCAAGAACAAATTGTCTGAACAAGACAGAAATATCTGAATTTAAAAAGCTTAAAAAGAAAAAAAATACAAACATCTCAACTCGGATTGTAAAATTGAAAATTAAATCAATTTAAAACGATACAATTAATATAAAAACAGCTATTAAAATCAATGTTCAAGCGAAGCTAATAATTAAAACAAAAATAATAACGACTATTTTATGGGAACTATAAGTAAAATGTGCTGCATAATATAACATTGTTGACCTTTTGGTCAAAAACGGTAAACAATAGGAAAAAATAAAAATAAAAAATAAAATATATATAACATTCGTATATACATATATGTATAATATATATGCAAACATATAAAACCATATATATTGTATATACAAAATTGTTTTAATTTTTATGGATCCTTTTTACATCGGAACAGTATGGGAACAATATTTAAAATTTAAATAAAAATCATATATAAAATTTCATATATAATATATATATATATATATAATATATATTATATATATACTAATATACTATATATATATATATATATAATATAAAATTATATATAGTTATATATTTGTATCATACTTATAAATATATATATATAATATAGTATATATATATAATACCTTATATATTCAGTCTAGATATATATATATTAATATATATATATATAGTATATATATATATAATTATATATTATATATATTATATATATACTATATAATATATATAGATAATATAATATATATATATCTATATATATATAATAATATATACTACTATGTTAATATATATAATATAATATATATATATATTATTATATATATATAATATATATATATAATATATCAACATTATATTATATATATAGTATATATATATATATCAAATATATATATAATATATATATATAATATATATATATATATATTTATAATAATATATATCATAACTATATACACTATATATATTAAATAATTATATATATAATATACAATATATATATTATATATATTATATACTATATATATATATATATATTATATATTATATATATAATATTATATAATATATCATTATATATATATATATATAATTGTTGCATATACATAAAAAATCATATTCTATTTTTAGTACAAGTAACCAACGTCAGTATGTCACTATACAGTTATACAGACGAAAAATAATAATAATAATAATAATAAATAAAATAAAATAATAATAATAATAATAAATTAATAATAATAATTAATAATAATAATAATAATAATAATAATAATTATAATAATTATAGTAATAATAATAATAATAATAATAATAATAATAATAATAATAATTATAATAATAATAAGTAATGGTATATGAACAACCAACGAAAAATAATAATAATAATAATAATAATAATAATAATAATAATAATAATAATAATAATAATAATAATAATAATAATAATAATAATAATAATAATAATAATAATAATAATAATAATATTTTTTTTTCCGTTTAAAATATTATTTTGAACATTCCTGATGTGGTAATGACAATTATATAGTCAAGGTTGTTTTATGGACATGGTTGTTCTATGATTTATGGATCCTATGAATTCAAACTGCAGAACATGACATCAAAAATGTTGGAATTTTGAATTTTAAATTTTGACAAAATGTGTAAATATTGTGAACAGAGATGAGAAAGACGTCACCCATATGAACACATTCTGGAAAATTAAAACAGTTAGTAAATTGGAAAACATTAAAGAATTTAACCTTTACATATGGTGTACATGAAATTTTAAATTACTAAAGATTAATTTTGATTGATGGTGTTCTCATAGATATCTGCTATTTACAGATATGCACAACACGCAATCGTAATCAAGCTTCATGTATTCACATACAATCTTAACAGATGTGCGTCGTGATAACTTTATAAATGGATTTTGAAAATAGACACTTCAGTGACGAACATTTAAATAAATATTTCATTACATTGTTGTAGTGGAGTTGGTTGAAAAATGACATCCGACACACAATCATATAAACATTCAACTCAAAACAGTTCTGATATATACCAAAATTTACAGTGCTTTTACTGTTTTAATTTTTTTCCTGTAAGAGGATGGTTAAATTCCTGTGATAAAGAAAAAAATGCTTCTCGACTTTGTGATAAGAAGAAAAACAATGACATGAAACATGTGAAACTGAGACGATTTCTCTGGGCTTAATGTTCTCTCTTAGCAGCATCTTTGATCTCTCTTGTGCCTGTTGAATCCACAATATCCAAGTTAGAAATGTTCTCAGCAGCACTGTTGCTGTCTAAGTCTGATGTAGACTCCGGCAGAAGGTCTACTGCAGTCGTCGTAGGAAGAGATTATCTCGTCGTTTACCTTGTGGTGTTCGTTTTGTTCCAAACGGACTCTTCCTTTTTCGATGCTCCTGAATCGAAAGTAATCTGAGTTGGAACAGGTCCTCTTGTTCCTTTAGCCTTAGTCATAACCTCCTTATTGTAATTTAATTAAAACTCAAATAATGAAAAGTATATATAAAAAAAATTAAAACAAGCTTGCCGAGAGACACCAACTCACTGGAGAAAGAAATTAAGCAAAACAAAGAGAAAAACAAATTTAGTCAACACAAAACGCAATATGAATGCGTGTTTGTGTGTGTACCTTCTTATAATATAATCGTCAAAAGGTGAAACAGAATGGACTTCGCGCAAGAAAAGAAAAAATAAATTAAAAATAAACAATAAAAAAATAAAAAATAAAACTAAAAACTAAAAACTAAAAGCAGCTTATTTAAGGTAACAAAAAAATAAAAATAAAATAATAAGAATTAAAAGTAACAATGTTACACGAGCAAGACGAAATAACCTTTATGTAATATAAACAATGAAAAGTTCGATGCTCACTACATTGCGAAAGAAGAAGAGACAATTAAATAAAATTAAAAAATTGAATTGAAAACCAACTAAATCAAATTGAAATCAAATTAACCAATTAAATTCTCAATTTCAATTTTAATTTTCAATTTCTTCAATTTCAATTTTTAATTTCAAAGAAACAGAGTTCCCTTAACGATATGGCTATTTATTATAAATATATGTTTTAATACTCCCGAATAAAGTCGTAAACCATGATATAAACAAACCTTTGTTAAGTCGAACTAAAGGAAAGGATTTTCGACTCTATTACATGTGCGTTAAAGTGGAACGAGTACGTTCTCAATCTTCCAGCGAAAACAAGGGCACTCGGCGACGGCCGTATAAAGGTGATAAATCGCCCGTTCCCGAAAGCAGAGAGGCACTACGCAGTACCTACATAAACGCAGGTATCGGAAGCGGGGAAAAGGATGAGGAATCATTAATGAACCTTCGATATAAGCATCGAGGCACTGGGTGCCAGTGCCAGGGGAATGCCGGCGGGAATTATTAAGTTGGGCGCCAACTATTGAGAACCCTTATAGGGGGGTAATATTGAGCGAGCGAATGAAGGGGGTAATATGCAAATCCCCTTCTCCTTCTTTTTCCTATTCTCCCCTTTTCTCTTTTATGTGTTTGAGAAAAGAAAGTTACCAAAATCTGCCTCTTTGCATTTAGTCCTTAGACGAGTACGGCCTGCTCGAAAACAGAATACACAGAGACACCAAATAATAATAAAAAATAATATAATGTCGTTTTACAAATGTGATGTGGTATGATAATTACTATCATTTGTAGTGTGAAGTAGGCCTCCATCGCCCCCTACCTTCTAATAAGAATCCATGATACACCTATAGGCGTACACGAAACATGCATACATATATGCGTACCAAATCAAATTACAAGGCAGAGCAACCCTCTCAAAAATATAAAGAAAATTCTTGAGATTCCTTTAGAAGAAATATTAAGGAAAGCAACGCAAAGGCTAAAAAGACAGGAAAGCGGAGTGTCTCATGTATCTCTTTTAGATGAGACTGAAGGGATTCAAGTTTCATTTAAAAGCTACTTTAATATTGACAGTAGGGGGAAGCTTGTTTCTTCACAAATACAATTATCAAAGCTCGTGTGTGAAAACCAAAAAAACGAAGAGCTTACCTGAGTTCTGCACGTACACTCTATGATTTATACACACGCAATGAGTTACTAAGTGTAGGGTGACGTTAATTATAACCAAGACTGTGATTTATAAAAGCACGACTCACACTATTATTTACAACATGCAATTAGAAATTACACATAAATGCAACTGGTTAATAAAAGGTTAAAAAAGAAAATTAGCGGCTCTGCTTTGAGTACACAAAGAAACAGGACCAAAAAAACAACAATCACAGAATAGAAAATACTCCATGTGAGAGAAGCGAATGTGATCAAAATGGAGATCCACATGCGACTAAAAACTATGAGAAAAAAAGGGTGTGCCATAGGGCTTTGCGATGTTGCAATCTTGGAAAGGTGATGCCCTCGCTCTCCGGTCCCGCTTGCCATGAGATAATGCGTCAACAAATACCCCCCTCCCCTTTCTGAAACAAGGGGATTGAAATTATAGTGCCTCGCAATAACAATTTGGTCGAGGTTTGAGAAAAAATCGTCGACACTTATATATATATAGTGGTACTGAATGAAAAAATATTGGTTTATGTCTATCACTTTAAGTTTTACAGTTATTCACATAGTAGAAATATACTGTGTTATTCACATGAAAAGATTTTTAAAAAAGGCAAAGGATATATTTTGTTTTTCAGGTAACGGTTGGATAAAAAAAAATCCACAATTTAAACTAAAAACTAATGATACTATAATACTATAATATTATATGGTTGATTATATATGGTAGTTAGATATATATATGCAAGCGTGTGATTCAAGAACAACCTTCTGCTACAAACCTGGAAAGGCTGATAGCCAGCAACGATAAGGAACTTTATATTGGTTAAAATAAGCTATTGTTGTTATGACCACTTCGTTTTCGTCAACGTTTACGGACGAATGAAGGTACACTAGTTTATGACGTATCGCGTTCGCATGGTAGCTTAACCGACCGATTTTGGAGTTACTCATATTTTTAATGTGTTGTGTTTATTTATACAGATAAACACCCACAACCGATTTCCCACGGTTTAGAGCCATTTAAATCCTTAGGGAGGGCCGTAGCTACTCAAGATTAACGTGAGCAGGATGAAGCCAAGGCCCAAGGAGAGAATAAGCTTCACCATTTCTCCCACCCGACCAGTTTGCGAACCTGGGACCCTCGCATTGTTTGGCGAGTGCTCTACCACTGGGACATGATGGCTAGTGGATAAAGCTCCCGTGTTACTGTTAACTCAGCAACGCCGAGTTCCAGTGTTCGAATCCAGCTGATGGAGAGTAAATCTCCTTTTGGAATCATTTAAGTCTTTGACCGTGCGTACTTGTGTGTACGCTTAACGTCCTTGCGGATAGACACGTTTTCAATACCTTTTAAACCTTTGCCAATTTCATTTCGTTGATTCGTTGACCAGTGTAGGCCAATCGATTAAAGAATGGATTCGCTAACTCTTTCCCGAGTAAACCGGACATGATAATTTGTACGGTGTGGCGAACGGAAATGGACGGAAGAGTCGCACCTCATTTACTCGGGGGACGGTTCTACACAGGAAATCACCCCCCATCCACACAATGGTTTTGCTCGCCTTCATCAGCTGTCTTCGAGATAATGGGGGATCCTTGGGTCCCCGGTTTCAGGTGGAAGACCGGCGTAATACTAGGGACTCCTGCGTTTGAAGAAGAGGTGCTTGAGAGAGTCGCCAACGACCCGTCGACTAGCACACGCGCCATTTGCCCATGCCAGGGGTTCAAACAGGTCGTCTGTGGTTTTCGTGGTCTTGCTAAGAGGCAAAGCCTGCCATGGCATACCCCCTGCAGAAAGTTACAAGGACTGGGCCAAAACGGACTTCGCACCCGTGTGCGATTTGCCCCCAGTGGTCTTCTGCACGGAAAGCCATCGATAAATTCCTGCCTTTCCTGCCACGGTCTTGTTTACCGATGAGGGCGTGCTTCCACACCGATGGGCTACTTACTAAGCAGCAGAAACAGCCTCATATGGGGACGAGGAGCAAAATCCGCACCGCAATGTTCATTCAGCGAAGTTCACCAGGCGGATAATTTACCGTAAACATCTGGGGTTGGAATTCTTAGGGCCCATTTATCTTCTGGGACCCTGTCATGCATTTCACAACCGTTTGGATTGGAACCTGCGTACCTGCAACTAACTCCAGAAACACGCTTCCGCAGCTCATGGACGACACACCCCTTGCGACCCGCAGAGACATGTGGTTCAAACATCGATCGGTGCTTCCCCAGCGGCACTTCAGCCACCAAGTTAACTGGGCGGCAGTACTTGAACAAGAAGTCTACACTTGGAAAAAAATGGATAGGAGAGGCGGTACCGTTGCGTGGCCTGCCAAGATCGCCCGACCTCACGCCCTAATATATTTTTCTTTGGGGGCTCAGAATCTTCAGAACGTTAACCCACGTCAACACAAAAGGAGAAGGAACTGATTCAGCGAATATTCACTGCATTGGATCAAATCAGACAACCAGTTGGAGGGCATGTTCGGAAGTAAAGGAGTCCGACAGGGCAATGGCCACGGCGATTGCTTACGAATGTAATCCAGTTTACACCGGCAGACCATCTTTGCAACATCCTCCTGTAAATACCCAATAAAATTGCATTTCATGTAACAAAAAAGCTACCATTGTTTGGCTTTACAAAAAACCTCGCGCTCAAAACACATACGTTGTTTTAACAAAATATCCTTATTGTTACCTCTATCAAACCCTCGGAGTACACAGATGTAAGCACGCCCACCACATACATAACATTAGAATACCAAAATATCTTCCGGTTACGAAGTCAACCGGTCGGCGTCCAAACCAACATTCACCTAGTGGTTATAGTCCCATACATCATCCGTAACCTTTGGAAACGATAGGCGTCATACAAACATGAGACTTATTTTACAACAGAATAAATGTTTCCTTTATTCAGGTTGCTCTTATCAAGCCCTCCGAGTTTGTTGGCAGAGGTTTTGAATCACCCTATATATAATTACATAAATACTATATATTTTAATATATAATATATAGTATATAGTATCACTTCTATATATCCCATTATATATATATATATATATATATTATATATATATATAATATATTATATATATCATATTATATGATATATATATATATATTTATAATATTATATAACTCATAAGGAAGTATTAGTGTCTTCAAAGACTAATTCCATAGCGAAGGAAAAAGGTTCAGATTGTATTGGAGACAAAACTGACCATTTGACATAACAGATGCCCTTTGAAAATATAAATAATACAAATACGTCACGGTGGTATATTGGTCATAACGTCCGCCTTATGAAAGATACAACCCTTATATCCCGCAAATTTATTCTCGGAATTTTGGGATAAAATATATAATAAATATCGACCTTACTGATTTGTAAGTTAAAAGTTTTTTATTTTTATTACCATTCAATTATATAATTATTCAACTTAATAATATAATTTTTATATTATTTTTAAATTTCTATAATATATGTTGTTATGTTTGGTAAGTTATTTGTATATTATGCGGTGCGGAACACCTCAAGGGTGGCTCCAATCGTGGCGCTGATCCCGGAAAAGGAATTCCTACTACCACAAACCTATAATTTGACACCAAACACGATATATTTCCAATGCGATGCACCGAGCAACGCAAACCGAGGCGGAGTGGTAAAGAGCAACACGCTAGCACCTCAAGGACACCTTCAATCTGCTCAGAAACCACTGGAATCGATCCGTAGACAGAAGACGTCAGACCCCTGCTTTAAAAATAGGTCTAGGCACCATACACGGCCCAAGAGCTAGAAAAGCTAGAAATAGTCTAGAAGGTTAGAAATGGGCGGCCAGGGAGAAGGAATGCCGTTGCTAGAAAGTAGTATGACCCAAAAATCATGCTAACTTAACTATATATATATATATATATATATATATATATATACTATATATATATATTATATATATAGTCAACTATATATATATCTATATGATCAAAAAAATAAAGAGATAATATAATTAATATATTATATAGTATATTATACCTACTACCCGTATACATCCACTACTCCTATTACTAGAACATGACTAGTAACCTACGTTATATAGTATATCATTACACTACTACTGCAATCTGAGCATATTTCGCATTCTTCAATTAGATCGGGCATTTATTATTAGGACCTGAGATGGAGCCGCTCGGTGGACAGTGATATAGTGCATTATCTGGTCCCAATCACATGTGGTATGGGAACGAACTCCTCAACATCCTTGAAACTTATACATTGGAAAAGTACTGAGGCATCAAATCTGCCTATGTTATTAATGCCCACCTAAAAATTTGCCGTTGTAGTGCCAAATCATTTTTAAATATAAAGGCGGTTAAAGATTTAAACGTTGTACGGTTGGGGAGTGCTATGGGAGCCGCCTCAAAGGCTTCAACCGAAAGAGAGTATTGTTATTTCAGCAGCGATACTAGCTGGTTGTGTTGTAGCGTCAGATTTGGGCCTAAGCCGGCAGCGTGCCGCTTCATAATTATTTCAAATTAACATTGTCTATTCAATTATTAAGTATATTATTCCCATTGCCATTAAACTCTAATTATTATTATCTGACATACCATATATTTCACTTGCATATTTAATAAACTTTGATGCGCAAAAAAATTCACTTTCACTTAATTTATCATTCGTATTTAATCACTTAACTAATTGGTCTGATTTTAAATATCGAGAGATCATATAAGTTTTTTGCGAGACATGCCAACCAGTGACCCTACATCATCATCAATATAATTAAAAATACCTTCTGAACAGTGACCGACTTTGTGATAAATAAAAGAATAAACGGTGATAAAATTTAGTGAAAGTGTATCGAAAAGTAACTGTGTTCGTGCTATTAATTAATAATAGTGAAGAGTGGTATATAATAATAATTAAGTCTAATTCTGCATGAAGATTAATATATGTATTAACAAAAAACAATGATTGTAATAATACAAAAGTCGCAGTTTATATATAAAGAAAAAAAAGAAGGAAAAAAAGAAATTGAAACGCTCTGTAACGGAATTTATTCTGTTACCAACCCAAGTTGAACGAGAGCATTTAGCCCTAAACACTTTTGAAAAAAAAAACCTCAAGTCCTTCTTTGTTCGAGAAAACCAGACATGGGAGCTAATAGAAAAACAGCACCTCGCCTTAAAGTGGGGAGGGGAAAGCCTACATCCCCCAAAGGACAGCTAACGAGGAAGTCACCCTCGCCTACAAAATCAGCGTCACCATCTCTGGTTGAAGAGTCCTCTTCGAGCTCAGAAAGCGATCGAGAATGTACACCTCGACTGAACAGAAATAAGTCGCCCGTACATATAAGAAGACGATAATTGGGAAAGGCGCGAAGAAACAAAAGCTTTCTATCTTCCAACCAACTTCCCGCCTTCGATGGATATGATATCGTTAGCTGGCTTTCAGCTACAAATGCTGTATTCAAACTTAATGGAATAAATGATGGCTCAGAGAAAGTCAGGCTTTTGGCTTCGATCCTTCCCAACAGTCTTGTTTCAACATTACAATTTCCATTACGACACAATGTATATGAACAATTAATGAATCGAATCGAAGAAACCTACTTACCAGCCCTTAAACAAAGAGTGATGGACGTCTTTAAAAAAGGGATGGAAAAAACAGAACTGCCAAGTCATTATCTCAACCGAGTGAAAGAAGTGCTAGGTAGAAAGAACTTTGACTTACTCGTAGAGGACAATCCGAAATTCGCTCAAGAACTTTTCCTTAATGAGATGCCTACTCAAGTTCAGATGAGCCTGTACTCATTAGCGCAAGATAATGATATCAATAAACTTGTGCTAGTAGCCGACGATCTTTTTAAGAATTTTGTACACAAAAACTACCAGCCTATGCCCCAATATGGAAGGGATCCTCCCTATTGGGGGAATGTGAATCAGCTTTCAGAAGAAGACTATTCGAACCAAAAAACTCGCATGAACGCGAAGCACGAAAGGAAGAGGCGGAGACTCAGCAGAAGATATTGACTCAACTTCAAGCAATCTTGGAGACCGCTAAGGGAGTGGTCGAGTCACTCAACCAGCTGGCGCAGAGACAGCCTCCCTCCAATGATTGGCATCAGTATTCAAGGAGGGGTAGAAGCCAACCCCGAAGGAGATTTGAAAATTATGCTTCACAGAGTAATGATGCTTCTAGTAAATTATGTTTTTATCATAAAAAGCATTGGCTCCAAGCGTATAAATGTGAATCTGAGGATTGCCCGCTTTATACTTTATTATACCCTCACGAGGGAGGGGCAACTGCCAACCCCCACAACTCCACCACTCAGGGAAACTAATATCTAGGTCATCCTCTCATCCAGATGGCCGCGGCAAGAGAATAGAACGAGGTAAAACTGTGTCCTTTAATAATTATGTGCAAGTTTACAAATCTAAAGATGAAAACCGCTATGGCAATATTAAAACAAATAATAATACACACACACACACACACACACACACACACACACACACACACACACATACATACATACATACATAATGTGAACATTGAATATGTTAATAATAATAATGAGTTATTTTGTAATACTGAAAATCAATATAATATAAATACAAAGAATGTTTCTATTGTTAATGCATGTGAGGTTACAAAACCCGAGAGCGCTTGCCATATAAGCGAAGCTGACATTGAAAATGAAATTAAAAAAGACAAAATTGCCATAACCAATATATTAAATAATAAAATTATGAGAGACCATAGTAATCAGGTATTATGTAATTATAACTCTAATAAGCATGAAGGATATATATTTTTTAATAATTATTTGAGTAATGGCTATGGGAGTGATTGGAGGGTATTGCCAACGAGCTTAGAATGCGAAGCTTTAGGTGAGACAGTTGGTACATGTTTAAATTCTAATTTGTGCAGAGAGCAATTGATCTCGGCCGTGCAAGAACAAACAAAAACCAACCCTCTCACCAAAAGTGATGTATCTAACTCGAAGCTATATAAAGTGTTAAATAGAATAGATAATAAATTATATGTATTAGATTCCGGGTCGGAAATAGACCTGATTAATGCTAGCCCCATTCATAGGTCGAAGCGGCCACTAGGGCATATTCTAGCCGCCAATGGCACCAAATAAATGTTTATGATTATATTAATGTAAACTTAGACATTGGATTGAATAAAATATATACACATAAATTCTATATTGCTGATGTGAAACTAAACATAATTGGTATTACTTTTTTAAAATATTTTGGTTTTGGGATAGATTTTAAGAAAGATTTATTGATTGACCCAAATACCAATCATACCGTACTGTTAAGGCCCGATCACTCCATAACCTCTTTAAATATAATTGCACCACCTCCTGATCTTTTGCATGACTCTCCTAAAACTCACCCCTCTTTGCCTTTTAGTCCACTCTTTCCTCTTAATGATAAATTATATAAATATAAAACCTTATTTTTAAATCCGTATTTAGATGAAAATATTCATTTAAAGATAAAACAACGAAAGAGATGGGATGAAATATTTGAGAAGTATGGGGGACGAGAAATGGGGGATACGAGAGAAGGAGTATAACTGGAGGCAGAATTGGGGGAAAGGAAAAAGCGGGTGATATACCAGAAGGGATATTGAGGGAGTTGGCGAGTGCTTACCCATACAAACCAACCATAAAAGGTCCGCCGATCAGGCTACCTTGCAGGAGAATTCCACACAAACTGTACAACGTCACGAAAGTTGAATTGAATCAGTTGGTTTCGGCAGGTGTATTGAAAAGAGCAAATGCCACTTGGTCAGCGCCCTTTAGTGTTTTAGATAAAGGGGGGGAAAGTTAGACTGGTGACAGATTTTAGAGAGCTTAATAAAAGAACAGAGGTAGATATCTTCGGCCTACCAAACATATACGATGCCATTTTAGCATTAAAAGGTGCTAGATACTTAACTAAGGTCGACCTCACGAACGGCTTTTACAATCTGCCGTTATATCCTGATAGCCAAAAGTACTTTGCAATCACAAGTAATCCCGGGACCTTTATATATACCTCTCTGCCCATGGGCTTTATAAATTCGCCTGCGACATTTCAAAGAATGGTAAATATATTACTATCTGACTTAAAAAACTGTCACGTATATATTGACGATATTTTGTTATTCTCAGAAACCGCTGAAGAGCATGAAAGACTCGTTGAAACTGTTTTAAAAAGATTAAATTATTTATCTATCAGTATTAATGAAAAGAAAAGTAGATTTGGAGTCTCTGAATTGGAATATCTCGGCTTCATAATAAACGCTGAAGGTGTTAGAGCGAACCCAGAGAAGGTGGCCGAAATACTAACATAAAAAACCGCATAATATTAGAGAGATGAGAGGGTTGATTGGGAAACTATCTTTCTATAGAATAATGCTGCCCTGCTTGTTGGTTAATGAGTCTATTAACCGACTACTTAAAAGGGAAATGCTATTCTAGAAAGAAAATAGTGTGAAATGAAAAGTCTGAGAGGGCTTTTAACGCTGTTTAAAACGCCATAAGAAACGCATGTGTGTTGGCATACCCGGGCACATCAACCCCTATCAAAATTTTCATCAATGCTTCAGCCAACGCCTTAGCAGGAGTCATTCTCGGGGATGACCAAGAGAGCCGCCCATATGCTTTCTATTCATCCACCCAATCGCCAACTGAGAGAAGATATGATAATATAAGTAAACAATTGTTAATACTAACAAAAATGTTTAACAAATTCGGTTACTATATTCACTCATATAAAAGAATTGATAACTTTATATAACAAAACAAATGATATGTTAAACCAAAACGCAAAGCAAGTCCGGCAACTTAATCTATTGAGCTCATATAATGTTACTTTCAAATTAATTACTATAAAAAACAACCCTCTAAGTGAATATATAATTAAAAATAATCCAAAATTACAAAGCACGAACGAACAAACAAACAAAGAAGAGAATGAAAAAGTAATCGAACAAGGTTCATTGATGGTCCCTTTAAATTCTACAACTCTTACTACGAAGGAAAGCCATAAAAATAACTTCCCACGATTTGAAGAAAATAGTAAACAAACCGCTCTGACTTTTAAAAAACCGCAGATGGAGCTCGAGACGCGTGTCGCTTTAGAAAGGAATTTGCTATCCAGGTACGAAAGGGAAAAGGTAGAAGAAGAAAGGGAAAATAATGATAAAAGAGAGAATAGGGAATTATTGGAAGAAATAACGGTAAACATGATATCTGAGTGTAATAAGCGTAATAAGTTAATTATAGATAGATTTTTAAAAAGTATTGATTACAAAAATATAAGTGAAAAACAAAAGGAAGATACCTTTATGAAGTCATTAATCACTAAATGAGAGAAAAGTGGATTAAAGATGGTTGAACAGCAATATTGGTTTAATAAAGAAATTCTAAAGCTTTGCGTAGATGTATCACTGGGTTACTCACGTGTGATTTTGCCAGAACAATGCATACCG
>JABUQX010120266.1:0-36479 GCA_015478945.1 Trachelipus rathkii | reverse complement strand
CCTTCCAACAGACCTATTATTTAACACATATATTTATTAACATTATTTTTACTTAACACTTTGTTTATAAATTTTTAAAAATTGTATGTACGAAGAAAAAAATCCAGAGTGTCTGATATATAATCATTTTATTTTACTACAATTGTACGAAACTCATATATTTATTAACATTACATACCTTAAAGCAGTAAATCAGTAAATCAATAGAGGTGTTACCTAACACCAAGGGGGTATTAGTATGCTTTTGTTTTACTGCTTTACTGCTTTAACTCATGTTTTACTGCTTTAACTCATATGTTTTACTGCTTTAACTCATATATTTATTAACATTACATACCTTAAAACAGTAAATCAGTAAATCAATAGAGGTGTGACCTAGCAACATAGGGCTTAGTATGCTTTTGTTTTACTGCTTTAACTCATGTTTTACTGCTTTAACTCATATGTTTTACTGCTTTAACTCATATATTTATTAACATTACATACCTTAAAGCAGTAAATCAGTAAATCAATAGAGGTGTTACCTAACACCAAAGGGATTAGTATGCTTTTGTTTTACTGCTTTACTGCTTTAACTTTCTGCTTTACTGCTTTAACTTTCTGCTTTACTGCTTTAACTTTCTGCTTTACTGTTTTAACTTTCTGCTTTACTGTTTTAACTCATATATTTATTAACATTATGTTTTTTATTTTGTTTTAATACTTTTTATTTATTTTATTATTATTTTTATTTATTTTTATTATTATTTTTATTATTTTATTATTTATTTTTATTTTATTATTATACTTAGTGTTATTTACTTCATGCCTATTGTTATTATTATTTAGAACACACATTCACTATGACACTTATACACACATTCACTATGCCACTTACATTTACCCATAGACACTTACATTTACACTTATACACACGCGGTCACACACACACACACACACACACACACACACACACACACACACTTACATACACACATTCACTATGACACTTATACACACATTCACTATGACACTTACATTTAGCCATAGACACTTACATTTACACTTATACACACACACACACACACACACACACACACACACACACACACACACACACACAGATTTACTTACACTCACACACAGATTTACTTACACACATAACGTATAATTTATTAAAACATTTTATGTTTTAATTAAACACGTACATTTATATTACTCATTCAAATATAACTAAAATTATTTCAAAGTTTCTTAAAACTTCTATAATAAATCAATCATTATCTTTGAACAAAGAAATTATTATTAACTGTTAATACTTTTTGTTTATAAATTTTATAACTATCAAGTTTTAAAATAACTTTTACTAAAATTTTATGAAATTTTATTAAAAACATATATTTTACGTACCTTAAAGCAATAAATCAGTAAGGTCAGGCCCCCCTCTACACCAAGCTATGCCGCGTTATGTTCTACTGACTACTGCTAACATAACATTTATTTTATTAAAATCTTTTTAAGTTCTTATTTAAAAATAACAATTATTCACTTACATTTATATTATTCGCTCGATGTTAACTAAAAATATTTCAAAGTTTTTTAAATAATTCGGATTTTCTTTATTATTATTATTATTATTATTATCTATGTACATTGGCAATCCATCACTAGAAAAACACAACAACCCGCACTCTTACAGATACGAAACTGACCTCTTTCTGTAGAATGTGTTGAAATAACTACTTTAGGCCTAAAATTAGGATAATCTTTATATCAGGGCGATTTGGAGCCTAATTCAGGTCAAAAATATATTTCAAACTGACATTTTTCTGTAAAATGTGGTGCAATAACACGTTAGGCCTAAATTTAGGCCAAAATTTAGGATAAGCCTTTTGTATCCCCAGGCTGATTTAAACCTAATACCAGGTCAAAAGGTAATTCAGTATGGACAAGAATCGAGAATCAATGTTATTATTATTTTATAAATATATTTCAAACTGAAACATGCTGGATCCGGTAAGATCCTTTAATCAGGTAAAAAGGAAATGTTTACCTTTCTTGTAGTGGACGGAGTAATCCTTATCTATATATGACCTCGTATGTGATTGGTCGAAAATTATTTTATCGCTTTTTGGTTTTACGTATGTAAAAACATGTTTTCTCATATAACCTTATCTGTGATTGGATGAAAATTATATTGGAGGATGCGTGTTTTAGATCCAAACTCATTTAAAATCATACTCGTTTTGGCTCTTAAGCTGTGCACAAGTTCTCTGGTTTGTAATAAAAGTGTTCTATTTTCACTAAGTGTATATCATGAACCACCTTAACATGTATACCTCAATACAAGACATTATCCAGTGGGAAATCAAGATCCCAGGAAGTAGGGTTTCATTCTTATATATAAAAGAAAACCCGATGGATTTGAATTCTTCAAGTGTGCTACCCAATCACCCTGTTATAATACCAAGCGTATTTTCGTGAGTCCAGATGAATTACTTTGTATATGTAATCACACTGAAGAGTAGCTTACAGAATACTTTAAACCAAGCTCAGCTTTAAACTGGACCGACAAAACAGTTATTAACCTGTGCGAAGAAACCAGCGATAAGCAACTTACTCTAGCATTTTATAAGCATCAAAACATAATCAGTTTGGAAGTTAGGTTATGGGAGAGAAATAATGAAACAGCAGTATTTGAACCTACATCATTTGGATTCTACATTTCAGGCCTAGCGCAGGTGAAATATGTTAGAGGTACGTAAGCGCATGTTAATACAGATGAAGAAGACATATGTGTTATCTAATTACGTAACCGTAATTCATTACATGTTATACCAAAAATACTACGCAAGAAAACCCTGATCGATGATCCTACGGTTATCATCGACCGCTTCCTAAGTTCTATAGACGTACAGAAATTCATTTATCTACTTAGAAAACAATGGCAAGAAAGTATTTATGCAGGTGATCCAGAATGTAAATATACTATGATATCTGAGCGGGAACTTTTTACGTATGTGTTAACTGAATGTATTAATGAGACACGAAACTATATCATCGATAATGATATAAATGATTGGCATATTTGCAAAGATTTAGAGAATTTTAATATAAAATAGGCGTAAACATCATGTGTAAAATGTATGTGGAAGTGTTATATATAATAATATTCCTGTATTATATTTAATGTGAACCTTATATATAAAATCATTGTAAATATATTTAACACTCTTGTATATATATATATATATATATATATATATATATATATATATATATATATATATATATATATATATATATATATATATATATATATATATATATATATACTTTACTTTAATTATATATATTTATAATTATCTATATATATATATATATATATATATATATATATATAAATCATTGTAAGTTAATGATTATTAAATTTCTAATTATATAGTAAAGTTTTATTATCCTTATTTTACTTTCTTAAATAAAGATTTACATGTATGTTAAGAGTTTAAAAAACGAGCCCCAGGTTCAGGATATGAAAAAACATGTTTTACATACGTAAAACCAAAAAAGCGATAAAATAATTCTCGACCAATCACATACGAGGTCATATAGAGATAAGGATTACTTCGGCCACTCACAAGAAAGGTAAACATTTCCTTCTTACCTGATTAAAGGATCTTACCGATCCAGCATGTTTCAGTTTGAAATATATTTATAAAATAATAATAACATTGATTCTCGATTCTTGTCTATACTGGAATTACCTTTTGACCTGGTATTAGGCTTAAATCAGCCTGGGATACAAAAAGGCTTATCCTAAATTTAAGACTAAATTTAGGCCTAACGTAGTTATTGCACCACATTTTACAGAAAAAGGTCAGTTTGAAATATATTTTGACCTGGAATTAGGTCTAAATCGCCCCGGGATATAAAAAGGATTATCCTAATTTTAGGCCTAAAGTAGTTATTTCAACACATTTTACAGAGAGAGGTCAGTTTCGTATCTGTAAGGAGTGCGGGTTGTTGTGTTTTCTCGTGATGGATTGCCAATGTACATAGATAATAATAATAATAATAATAAAGAAAATCCGAATTATTTAAAAAACTTTGAAATATTTTTAGTTAACATCGAGCGAATAATATAAATGTAAGTGAATAATTGTTATTTTTAAATAAGAACTTAAAAAGATTTTAATAAAATAAATGTTATGTTAGCAGTAAGTCAGTAGAACATAACGCGGCATAGCTTGGTGTAGAGGAGTGCTAGGGGCTGACCTTACTGATTTATTGCTTTAAGGTACGTAAAATATATGTTTTTAATAAAATTTCATAAAATTTTAGTAAAAGTTATTTTAAAACTTGATAGTTATAAAATTTATAAACAAAAAGTATTAACAGTTAATAATAATTTCTTTGTTCAAAGATAATGATTGATTTATTATAGAAGTTTTAAGAAACTTTGAAATAATTTTAGTTATATTTGAATGAGTAATATAAATGTACGTGTTTAATTAAAACATAAGATGTTTAATAAATTATACGTTATGTGTATGGAAATCTGTGTGATTGTAAGTAAATCTGTGTGTGAGTGTAGTAAATCTGTGTGTGTAAGTAAATCTGTGTGTGTGTGTGTGTGTGTGTGCACGTGTGGCATGTGTGTGTGTGTGTGTGTAAGTGTGAAAATGTAGTGTCTATGGCTAAATATGAGTGTCATGAGTGAGATGTTGTATATATAAGTGTCATAGTGAATGTGTGTATAAGTGTAAGTGTGTGTGTGTAAGTAAATCTCTGTGTGTGTGTGTGTGTATAAGTGTAAATGTAAGTGTCTATGGGTAAATGTAAGTGGCATAGTGAATGTGTGTATAAGTGTCATAGTGAATGTGTGTATAAGTGTCTTATAGTGAATGTGTGTTCTAAATAATAATAACAATAGGCATGAAGTAAATAACACTAAGTATAATAATAAAAATAATAATAAAAATAATAATAATAAAAAATAAACCAATAAAAATAAATAAAAATAATAATAAAATAAATAAAAAGTATTAAAACAAAATAAAAAACATAATGTTAATGAATATATGACTGAAATCAGTAAAGCATAAAGTTAAAACAGTAAAGCAGGAAGTTAAAGCAGTAATGCAGAAAGTTAAAGCAGTAAAGCAGAAAGTTAAGCTTAGTAAAGACAGTAAAAACAAGCATACTGAAAATCCCCCTTGGGTGTTGCATCTCCACCTCTATTGTTTGATTTTACCTTTAAGGTATGTAATGACCCAGCAAATATATGAGTTAAAAAGCAGTAAACTATATGAGGATACTTTGTCGTATGAGTTAAGCACACAATCAAAACAGTAAAGGCAAGCATACTAACCCCTATGTTCTTAGGTCACCTCTATTGTTTACTGATTACTGCTAAGGTATGTATTGATTAATAAATATATGAGTTAAAAACAGTAAAGCAGAAAGTTAAAGAGCGCTGTGAGTTAAATGAAACAGTAAAACAAAGCATACTATACGCAGTGTTAGGTAGCACACTCCATTGTTACTGATTTACTGCCGTATGTAATGTTGGCTGTTTTTAATAAAGAACAAACACAATTAGCAGCCAAAACTAAAATGATTATATATCAGACACTCTGGTTTTTTTCTTACAATTTTCAAAAATTTATAAATTAAAAAGTATTAAAAGTAAAAATAATGTTAATAAATATATGTGTTAAATAATAGGTCTGTAATGAGTTACAGTTTTAGGTTCGCGAAAATGTTTTTAATAAAAATGTTTAAGTATGAAATAAAAATGAATGACTCATAGTATATTTGAAAAGAAATTCTTTGAAATGTTTAAGTATGAAATAAAAATGAATGACTTATAGTATATATATTTTTCATTCCCGCAGGAATATTGCGCCTGCGGGCGCACGCGGCGGGCGGGAACGCGGAAATATTGCGCCTGCGGGCGCACGCTCGCGGCGGTAATATTGCGCCTGCGGGCGCACGCAGCGGGCAGGAACGCGGCGGGCGGGGACGCGTCGGGCGGGGACGCGTCGGGTCGCATCTGCGGGTGCGGGGTTGTCAGCCTTCACGCGGCGGGCGCATGCGGCGTCCTGGTGATCAGCTTATGAACTAGGGGAAGACATCAATATTAACTCTGTTCTATGATGTGGGGTAGAGATGAGCCATCAAAGATGATTTCATCAAAGATGAATCATCAATATAGACGGTATCAAAGATGACGTCATCAAAGATGAAGTCATCAAAGATGAGGAGCCTTCAAAGTTGAGGCATCAATGCTGAGGCATTTATGCTGGGGCATCAAAGTTGAGACATCAAAGTTGAGGCATCAATGCTGAGGCATTTATGCTGGGACATCAAAGTTGAGGCATCAAAGTTGAGGCATCAAAGTTGAGGCATCAAAATATCGAGTGTGTGAGTGTAAGTGTAAGTGTAAGTGTATCTGTGTGTGGGTGTGAGTGTAAATGTATATATAGGTAAATGTAAGTGTCATAGTGTGTATAAGTGTCATAGTGAATGTGTGTATAAGTGTCGTAGTGATGTATGTGTGTATAAGTGTTAGAAAAAGACTAACTCATAGTAGGAAGCATCCTAGCAACTTGTAATATACATCAATCGATTCCTTATTACCTAAGGGTAGACACCCATATTAGGGGCTATTCTAGGCTCAGGGGAGGCTAGAAAGGCTTGAAAAATTGAAACAGGTTAGCTTTATGTTTACGCTCCTTCCAGCGCCATGCAGCATCTCATATAATACTCCGTTAGCTTTTAACACATTTTATTGCACTCATCGCACTCCTTTTCAGATATTAACTCACTAAATCATCAATACTATGGAACACTAATAGGAACATCACTAGATGCTTCTTACGGTGATTACAGGAACCATCAAAGCCCATGAAGTTGGCGTGGGTCAAAATTGACCCATGGTACATGGCAAGGTCAAGGCCGAAATATCATGGTCAAACGAGATTAAGACATCAAAAAAGGGCTAAGTCCCTAAAGGAAGGACTAAAAATTACCGTGGGTCAAAATTGACCCATGGACGATAAGTGTGTGTGTGTGTGTGTGACCGCGTGTGTATAAGTGTAAATGTAAGTGTCTATGGGTAAATGTAAGTGTCATAGTGAATGTGTGTATAAGTGTCATAGTGAATGTGTGTATAAGTGTAAGTGTGTGTGTGTGTGTGTGTGTGTGTGTGTGTGTGTGTGTGTGTGTGTGTGCAAGTTAGGAACGAAATATGCTTGACGGGTGGGACACGAGAGTGGCCAAAATTGGCGTGGGCCAAAATTGCCCCATGGAAGACCAAAAGGTTGGTGAAAATTAGGGTGGGCCAAAAGTGACCCATGGAAGACAAGGAGTGACAAAGAGTACCGTGGGTAAAATTGACCCATGGAGAGAGGCCCAAAGGAGTAGCCAAAAATTACCGTGGGCCAAAAATTGACCCATGGAAGACAAAGGTAGCCAAAGTACCGTGGAAAATTGATACATGGAAGACCAAGGGTAGCCAAAGAGTACCGTGGGTAAAATTGACCCATGGAAGACCAAAAGGGTAGCCAAAATTACCGTGGGCCAAATTGACCCATGGTATACCTGGCAAGGTCAAGGCCGAAATATCATGGTCAAACAAAGGTTAAGACATCAAAAACGGGCTAAAAGCCCCTAAAGGAAGATAAAAAATTACCGTGGGCAAAAATTGACCCATGATCGAAAAAAATATTAGGGGGGCTTAAAATAGGGGGGCAATACGTACAACGGCAGGTTGCTGACGCAACCGTTTGGCGCAACTCTTCTTCGAAGGGTTCTCAAAAAATAGGGTTGCCAAAAATTAGAGGTTCTCAAAATTAGGGTTCTCAAAAAATTAGGGTTCTCAAAATTAGGGTTCTCAAAAAGGTGAAATTAGGGTTCTCAAAAAAATTAGGGTTCTCAAAATAGGGTTCTCAAAAATGACCATGGAGAAGACCAAAGGATTGGTCGAGAAAAAAGGTCAAGGCCCAAAAGGTCCAGGAGTCAGTCAAGGTCAAGGTCAGGTAAAATTCCGAGCTCAAAAAGGTCGCGGTCAGAAAAAAGGTCAAAAAGGTCGCGGTCATTTTCCTCCGGAATGTACCTGTCCCTACTATATATATATATATATATATATATATATATATATATATATATATATATATATATATATATATATATATATATGTAATATGTATGTATATATATAATATTAATATATATATATAATAATAATAATATATATATATATATATAATATATAATATATATATCTTTATAATAATAATAATATATTTATATATAATAATATATATAATATATATTAATAATAATATATAATATATGTAATAATAATATAATATATGTAATAATAATAATAATATGTATAATAATAATAATAATAATATATATATATAACTCTTTATAATAATATATAATATATATATATATATATAATATATATAACTCTTCATATACTATATATATATATATATAATATATATATATATATCTGCCCCCTTTCAAATATATGTGTGAGAATAGCCGAGCAAAAAATATATACATCATACATGACATCTTTGAAAGAAATGATTAGCGCTGTGTTCTACGCTGCCTAGAGTACGTAACTTTACATGAATTAAATTTGTTATTTAACTTAAATGAAAAATATATATGAAAAAATGGGCCTGTAATAGGGTTGGATAACAATATTACAACATTTATTCGTGATTTAGTAGGCTTAAATCTGTTGGGATTATATTACCGTTGTTAGAAATGTTAAGTTTGTTCAGATATTACTATGTTTGCTAGCTAAGGATATGTTAGAAACGTAGGGTTAGGTTAAGTTTTGCTGGGTAATGTCAGATTTGCTAGAGAACTTTGATAATATTCACATTTATTCATAGTTCAAAATGTTATTATATTTGATAGGCAGGGCACTTGCTTAAAGTGTCATCAATTCATAGATTCAAAATGTTGGACACTTTGTTAGATATTGCTGAGTTAGCTCTGATGATATGATAGAAAAGTAAGGGGAGGTTAAGTTTTGTTGCGTAGTTAAGTTTTGTTGCTCAGAACTTATTCATAGTACCAAATGTTAGTGTCTTATTCATAGTTCCAAATGTTTGTGTCTTTGATAGGTTTTAGCACTTTGTTAATGTTAGCAATTATTCATAGTTTAGTATGTTAGATATGCTGGTAATGTTCAGTTTTGGTAGGTTATGACGATTAAAGGTGTTCATGTTAAGTTACTTTGTTACGTTAGGAATGTATTTTATGTTAACAGTATTGATTTGTCGGGAATGTATTTTATTTTAATTGTATTGATTTGTTGGATGGTTGAGAGACATTGGTATTTATTCATAGTTCTATATACTAGATACGATATGTTATGTTAAGATACGTTGTTAGGTTAGGTCAGTTATTGTTATGTTATATGGATATACAATGACTCAACCTTGGCTCTGAAAACATTTTATTCATACTTAAGGAATGTTAGGATAGTTATGTCCTTAGATCAGATATTGTTATGTTAGCTTTATTAATAAGTTAAAAACTTAGTTTATATTGGCAGTAATTCATAATTCCGTAAATTAGATATTGTAGATCATGCTAAATTTTGTTAGGTTTTGTAAGATTTTACTATGTTAATGTTAAATTAACATTCGTAAGTTAGGTAAGGTTTGTTGTTGTACATTACATTCTTAGTTCAGGTTATATTATGTTAGCTTTATTGATTCTAAAACTTTGTTGGTTAAGCATTTATTTGCTGACCAACATGATAGACCTGTTACGTTATGATAAATGTTTGTTAAGTTTTGTTAAATATTTACCATTTTAATGCAAAATTAGCATTGATATGTTAGAATATGCCGGAAAAATTAGGATGGGTTTACGTTTTGTAGGTAATGTTAGCTACTTTACTGTTGTTAAGTATGGAACTTTGTTAATGTGCGTTTATTCGTATGTAAGATATGTTAGGGTTGTTTTTACTTTTTATATCCTTAGTTCAAGTTATGTTGTACTAGCTTTATTGATGCAAAAACTTTGTTATTCGTTGGTCTGTATGATAGATAGGTTAGGTTATGATACAATTTTGTTAATTTTGTTAAAATATTACTATGATAATAGAAAAATCAACACCTGGATGATGGAATATGCTGAAACGCGGGAGTAAATTAACACCGTTGGCAAGTAGGGATTTTTGTTAATTTTAGCAGCTTATTCATACGTAAGGTATGTTAGTTTTGTTGTTGTACATTTGTTCTTAGTTCAGGTTATGATATGTTAGCTTATTGATGTGAAAACTTGTTATGATAAATGTTTGTTAGGTTTTGTTAGTTTATGATAAAGTAAAGTTTTGTTGAGTTTTTTTTACATATTACTGTGTGAATGTAAAATTAACATTGATATGTTACAGATATGATAGAAAAGTAAGGATAGGTTAAGTTTTGTAAGATAATGTTAGCTTTACCGATATTAGACAGTGAATTTTGTTAATGTTAGCCATTTATTAGTACGTAAGGTATGTTAGGTGTTTTGTGTGTTTTTAGGTGTTTTTGTTTGTGTGTTTTTTTTTTTTTTTTTTTAGGTGTTCAGGAGTGATGTTATGTTAGTTTTATTGATATAAAAACTTTGTCATGTTATTATTTATTCGTCGTTCTGTATGATAGTTAGGCTAGGTTATGATAATTTTTTGTTGAGTTTAATTACATATTTCTTTGTTAATAAAAATTAGCATTGATATGTTAATAGGTATGGTAGAAAAGTAACGTTAGATTAAGTTTTGTAGGGTAGTGGTCGTTATTTTACCAATATTAAGTAGTGAATTTCGTTAATGTTAGTAGTTTATTAGTATGTAAGGCATGTTAGGTTTGTTGTTGTACATTATGTTCAGGTAATGTTATGTTAGCTTTATTGATATTAAAAATGTTATGTTAGCATTTATTCATTTATCGAACTGTATGATAGGTAGGTGATCATCAAAAGAACTTACTTTATGTAAAAGAATAAAAAATTTAGTAAAAAATAAAATGTTTTCAATATATTTTGTGTTTTGTTCATCATAAGAACTTATTTTTAATGCTATGTTATACAAATAAACTTATTTTTTATGCTGTGTTATTCAAATACATGCTCAAATATGACCTAAAGTAGTGTAGCATTAAAGCATGGCAGGGTAAGGAAGGGTAGGATTAATAGTGTTTGCGTTACTGCTTCACTGTTTTAGAATCAATAAAGTACATATTTTTAATAAAAAATTAAATATTTTTAATAATAATGGAAACCTTGGCCCATTTTCATGCCACCACATGAAAGGATTCTCTTCTGTAGGAAGCATCTCCATGTTTTCGTAGAGCTTCATCTCCTTTTCACAGATTGCAAATTTGAATTATCTTTGCTCCTTGATGACTGTCTCTTCAGTTTTTTCGATGAGGTTCCTTGGTGTGATTTCTTTGAAGGTGAATGAGATGTCAATGCAATTTCGGCCATGAACTTATCAAAGTCTAACATATCCAAATCCTCTTCATCTTCAGTAGGTTTATTTGCTGAAAAGCCACCATCGTCACTATCAGTGCTGTTGCCAGGGGTTGCTGATAAGGCGGCTTCCACTTCTGTGAATCTTTTTTTTTTTTTTGTCACGCGAGCAAGCTCCTCGGTTATGCCATTTAAATGCATTCTAGAAGTGGTTCACCGTCGGAAATGTCATTCTTGTGGGGTTTCAGCTAGCTTAAGGAATTCCTTATTAGAACCTTTTATATATCGAAACTAAGTTTATTACACAATGTAACAAAAAAATATATATTTTTTGTTTCTTCTGATTTTTTTTAGTTTTTTTTATAGTTTTTTATGCAGATTCCAAATATGTTTTAGTTTTTCTCTAGCATCGACCGTTTTTATGTTACGACGGCATAAAATAATTATTGGCATCTTCTCATTTTGTAGGGTCGTTACCGGCAACGCTGAGTAAAAGTCATTTGTTTAATATTTATAAATATTTTATATATATATATATATATATATATATATATATATATATATATATATATATATATATATATATATATATATATATATATATATATATATATATATATATATATATAACTCTATATATATATATACACCTGCCTATATATATATATAACTACATATAGACTCCTTATGTGTTGTTATATATATATATATATAGCAGTTTTTTCTCTTTTCTTTTCTAGAAGATGATGAGCTCATTGAAACATGCTTAAATATGCTTAAATCCTTGAAATTGAAGGAAAAGATGAGCATAGTTGAAAATGATGCCTGGTGTGCATTCCGTAATGTGGTTCAGGGATTTTTAGGAAATTGTAAAGATCCAAATTACAAAACAGCTGATAAAAATGCTCATTGATTGTTATAAAAAAATGGAGTGCCGTATGTCATTAAAGGTGCGTTATTTACACTCGCATTTGGACTTTTTCGAGAGAATTTAGGGGATGTAAGTGAAGAACATGGTGAAAGATTTCACCAGGATATTCAGACAATTTAAAGGCGATACCAGGGACGTTGGGATAGTGCCATGATGGGTGATTATATGTGGGTTTTGATAAGAGAAGCCAAATCGATTCACAAGAGAAAAACACGATGAACAAAGCACTTTTAAATGCAAAGTAAGCATGTTTTTGGCTTATTAAAGCATTGACTTATATTTTTGGGATATTAGTATGCATCTTATCAAGTAAAAAGTCTTTTTTAAGTTTCTGCTCGTAAATTTAAACCTTCAAATAAAAAAATTGTAATAAGTACCTACAGTGTAAGCTCATTAACAAACTTTAAAAATTCCAAAACTTAAATATTGCAATAACTCTTAAAGTATCGATGATAGAAAAAAATGAAGAACATTTCTGTGTTCAGCGTCAAAAAAATATATGATTCAATAAAAAAATAAAAAACATTTTTTTGTTTCCTAGTGTTATTCAATCTGAAAGTTTGTCATAATTCTTACCCAAAAAGTAAAGTAATCGGCCATATTAACCAGTGCCGATAACCGATACCGTACCCCCCCAAAAAGGCCGATACTCCCGATACGATTACTATCGGTACATCCTAATATATATATATATATATATATATATATATATATATATATATATATATATATATATATATATATATATATATATATATATATATATATATATATATATATATATATATAAATAATATAACATATATATAATATATATATATATATATATATATATATATATATATATATATATATATATATATTTAATATATATATATATATATATATATATATATATATAAATCAAACCTTAGTATATATATATATATATATATATATATATATATATATATATATATATATATATATATAGTATAGATTTTACCAAACTTTAAAACGTTTGCAAATATTTACTAAGGTTTGATTGCCCTTTAATTAATTCAACTGTATATTAAAACTTTTTAATTAAAACATATTAAAATATTTCACAAAACAATTAAATTAATTTAACATTACTATATAACAATAATATAACGCCCAAAATGACGGGCCCACTCTAGCTTTCGTCTGTCCTTTCAGACCTTGTTCAAGAGAAAGAGTTCATTCCATAAATTTTAAGCAAAGAAGAAATTTTTTTAGTTGGATGTTACTTTTTTTATTTTTCTTGATGATCCTAATGCTATATTTTGAATGAAGTCTTTTTTAAACTCACCGTCTTGTTTGTTAAAGTTCCCTGAATTTTTTATGACATATGATTCAATAATTTTTCTTTTATTGATTTGTGGGGCAGAGAAGATTGGTTGCATATTTTGAATATCTATTGTATGGTTCCGGGTTGATCTGTGTGTTACCAACGCTGAATTAGTTTTATCATATTGCAAATCCTGTTTGTGTTGCTGTCGACGTCTTTCAAAATCATTTGTCTCGCCATCAAAATCGGATAAAGGACAAAACATTGTGATTATGTCGTTAACAGACTAACATAGTAAGTGCTTGTCTCTCCTCTCTGATCCCGATACCTATAGCCCCCTTGTTAAAAACCCCCAAACTAGCTCCCATAACGCTTTTAATAGTGCTCTAAAACAAATTTTAAAAAACAATCTACCTCTTCACAACACTTTAAAATCTCACATGACACAACTATCTAAATTCTACGGGATACCAAAAACACATAAAACACACATTCCTCTACGCCCCATCATTGCAAATACCAATAGTACCACTTACAAACTCTCTAAATGGCTTTCCAACACTTTAAAACCGTTAATAGGTAAGATTTCAAATTCCCATTTAAAAAATACTGAACATTTCATATCCAAAGCACATAACATTAACCCCCGTACCCACCATTTAGTAAGTTTTGACGTCACTTCTCTGTTTACATCTGTTCCTGTTCCTTTCACACTTTCTTTACTTGAACAATTTCTCACTGAAAACGACATATCTTTACAATATCCTTTTTCACTTATTAAACAATTGATCAATCTTTCTCTTCAACATAACTTTTTTCAATATAACAACACCTTCTATAAACAAACATCTGGACTAAGCATGGGTTCCCCTTTGTCCCCCACTTTAAGCAACATCTTCATGGAACTCATCGAACATTACCACATCTTTACTCACCCTCTTCTTTCTAACACTACATGGTTGCGATATGTCGATGACATTTTCGCAGCCATCCCTCTTTCCACTAACCCACAACACATTTTACAACATATAAACAGCATACATCCAAATATTAAATTCACTATTGAAACCTCTACCAACAATTCCCTTCCTTTTCTTGACACCCTTCTCTCTTGGTCCAACACACAGAATATACATTTTTCTATCTATAGGAAACCCACATCCACTCCAACATACATACATTGGTATTCCGCGCACACATTAAACACAAAAATAGCCACTTTATCTTCTTTGTATCTTCGAGCGTTTAGGCTGTGCTCTCCTCAGTCATTGAGAGCTGAAACCGACTTTATATTTAATACATTTAAAATATTAAAATATCCTATTCATTGTATCAATAAAGCATTTCACAAAGTCTCTCTCTCTCTCTCTCTCTCTCTCTCTCACTCTCTCTCTCTCTCTCTCTCTCTCTCTCTCTCTCTCTCTCTCTCTCTCTCTCTCTCTCTCTCTCTCTCTCTCTCTCTCTCTCTTTCTCTCTCTCTCTTAATACATTCTCTATCTTAACATAAAATAGCATTGCTGTTCACATGGCTGATTCTGTTCTAACATGTACAGGTAGTCCTTTCTATTTCATCATACATAAATAACCTAACCTAAGCTATACTAATGTGTCGACCATTTGTCCTGTCGACCATTTGGGCGAGTCCCCTCTCAATGAACACACATCACTACAAACATAACCAACACTTACAACAGAACAATCTATTCACGTGCAAATCACTCTTCTTATGCTTTTCGCATTGAAAAGGATTAGGATGCGAACCCACGCCCGCGGTGATAGGTACTCCGACTACGTTGCACTGAAGCAGGGCTTGATATCGGGCCTCAACATCCTTGCACTTTACCATTTGACCAGAAATCATACAAATACTTTCCCTAACCAATTTCCAATTTCGGGATTGAGGTTCCTTTCCGATCTAGGGGTTGAGGTTATGTTTTTTCTTTTTTTACAGTTGTCACCACCACTCACGGGCAGAGCCCTATTCAAGGAGGGGGTGTTACACGCTTCAGAATCGAACAACTAACGCAAATTACGCAGATGAGTGCAGACGCAGGCTTTGAAGGGGGGAGATTAAATTCAGCAGGAAACACAGAAGATGGAAGAGAATTCCACAGAACAGAGGTGGCAGGAAAGAAGGAAGCACCGCAGCGAACTAGTCTGGAGTTACCAATATCAACACAAAACTCATGTGCAGATACAGCACCCCTTGTGCTACGAAGGCGACGTAAAGGTGGTGGTACGCGGGTGATAAGTTCCCTCGAGCACCTGCCACTACGGTACCTATAGAAAAGAGATAAAGCACCAACATCGCGCGGCAAAGATAGAGGGTCAAGTGAACTGGAAAGTATGGGATAATTTATAAGCCTTTTGGCCTTTGACTCGACCCTATCTAAAAGCCGGGTGAAACCAGAGCCAACCCCAGATATGAGAACAGTACTCCAAACAAGGGCGGATGAGGCCTTAGCCTTAGGCTGATAACTGAGAAAGGAAAAAAAAGTCTCACCCAGTCTAAACAGAACTCGCAGTTTCTTTGAGGGCCCGCCCTAGCAACCATTGTGATGTGAGGTTTCCAAAGACATTTTTGTTTATGTTAAAAGGCCAAGGATGTTTATATTGTCAACAGGAGAGACGAGAGAACCGTCGAAAGAAGTAAAAGGAAAGTTGGAAGGTGTCTTAGAGAGGGAGATTTGTAAGTTTTTAAAGAATTGAATTTCACGAGGTTCAGACGACCCCACCCGGAAATTCTGTCAGATCAGCGAGAATAGAATCGGAAAGATTAAGACGAGAGGCAATTCTAGAGGTAAAGAGGGCAGAATTGAAATGAGTTGAAGAATGAAGGGTCGAGTCATCGGCATATGAGTGAATAGAGTTAGATGTGCAGGTGAGGAAGATCATTAATGAAAAGCAGGAATAAAAAGTAGGAGATAAGATAGAACCCTGAGAACACCACTATTAACAGAAAAGAGGAAGAAGAAGTCGCCCCATCAACAACAGCGAATATTGAGCGATTTGAAGAAACTAGACATGAGTAAGCAAAGAGAAAGAAGGGAAGCGGAGGGGAGCTTGGAGAGCAGTGACGCGTGCCATACCCGGTCAAATGCTTTGGATATGTCAAGCGCCACCACGCAAGTCTCCCCGTAGTTCCTAAGGGCGGAAAACCATAAATCAGTTAGATAGGAAAGTACATCGCCAGTAGACCTCGAGCGCCGAAAGCCGTACTGGCGATCGGAAAGAAGTGAATGAGATTCCAGATGATTTAAGAAATGAAAGTTGAGAAGAGTTTCAAAGATAAAATACAAGTAAGAGCTATAGGGCAATAGTTAGAAGGATCAAGCGGCTTCCTTTTTTCGGAATAGGTTGGATATGTGCGTGCTTCCAACACTGAGGGAGAAAGTGTTAGTATTGAGACATAGAGAATATAGTTGAACGAGGGGCGGGGATAGCACGGAAGCACACTCCCTCAAAACTCGGGGAGGAATGCCATCCGGGCCACCCGCCTTCCTAACGTTCGTAGATTTCAGGAGCCCATGCACCCGATCAAATGTAATCACAGGCAAAGGCATAGGACACCTGAGAAGGAGAAGGAGGAGGAAAAGGAATGCGAGAATCGTCCAGGGTTGAGTTAGAGGAAAGTAGGAGGCAGAAGAGATTGGCCTTTCCAGCTGGAGAATTAGAACCACCAGGTCGAATAAGATGAGGAATGGCAGATTTACAGGAGTTGTTAGAGATGTTTTTGGCAAGAGGCCAGAAAGATTTGTCAGTAGGAGAACCAAGGAGGTTAGCGCACTTTCGTTTGATGAAAGCCTGCTTTGCTCGTCGAAGAGTATCCCTGCAACGATTTCTAGCTGAATGAAAATTAGCAAGAGTGATATGAGAACGAGAATTTTCCACTCCCGATACGCACCTGTCTCTAGCCTGAATGGCCAGAGAACAAGCACGATCGAACCATGGATTATGAGGAGAGAAAGATTTAGCGTAGAAGCGACGCAAGGCCCCCCAATCGGCCCGATCAAAGTGCCAGAAAAAACGATGAGGGCAGGATGGAGCTGTTGGAGAAAGTATTAAAAATTAAGAGATATAAGGTTTTGGTCAGATTTACCGATAGGAGCAAAAGTGGTTTATAGTAAGAAGGACTAGTGGTGAAACATAGGTCAAGTGTGTTCAAGGTGGTTAGGACGATCCGGAATGATGTGTGTGGGTTCTTTAATTGGTTGCTCCAGATCGTTGAGAATGCTGGATGATTCGACGGCCTCCTCCCCACCTAAATCGGTATGAGAGGACCCCAACCATTCAGTGTTATGTACATTGAAATCCCTAAATAGAGAGAGGACCTCAGAATTTGGATGAGGAAGATATAACAGTCTCCTGAGAAGTAGTAAGATATTCAAAAAAAGGCGTGAAAGTCTGTTCTGTTAGGAGAACAGTAGCAAGATTAGTGTAGTAGAAGGAAGAAAGATTTTAAGCCACAGAACATCGAAGTTAGGAGATTCAGATTCTCGAGACGTGTTGCAGGAGTGTTTATGTTTACATAGGCACATACTCCACCCTTTAGACGGAAATTATGAAATGAGTTATAGTTGGATACATTAAACGAGTTAGAGGATGAATTCTTAGCCATCTGTGTCTCAGACAAGAGCAAAAGGTTAGGATTAAAGTTAGAGAGGTGGTATTCCGGAACGGATGCGACAGAGTTAGAGTGTAAGCCACGGATGTTGGTAAAGTCAATAGAGGCCCACGCCTGTGGTGAGGAATGCCAATATATATATATATATATATATATATATATATATATATATATATATATATATATATATATATATATATATATATATATATATTTATGTGAATACCAATATATATATATATATATATATACTGCTATATATATACTATTTATATATATTTCGAGTCTCTATAATTAATTTGTGAAAAATGCGATAAATGTTCAAGTTGTTTTGCACATTTTGAAGCATTTTTATACCTTTTGCGACTGATATTTTATTTTTATTTTTGTATTTGATAAAATTTAGACATTTTTTAGTTTATTTTTATTTACAACATATTTCCAATATAGTCTGTAAGTTTTGATAACATCCACAGATACACTTTAATGTAATGGGGAGAATATTTAAAGATTAACAAGTAAATAAATATATAAATATTTCATATTTCAATTTACTGTAATTTTTTTTTCGTTTAAACTTTGGAAATATTTCCAATGTTTGAAATAACAAAAAAAATCACTTAAACAAATTTCCAAAATCCAAATATGTTTCAAAAATTTTTGAAAAAAAGTAATAATATACATAAATATATTATAGCAGTGCAGCATTGTTAGAAATACTTTCCTTTATTAATAAACCCGAGATCATGTTACGAAGTCGTGTTTTTAAAGTTCTTACACAATATTTATCGATTATTACAAATACTATCTATTAGAAAAGTTTAAAAGTGTAAAGTGAAAAAAGTAATAGATTGTCAATATCGATACTACCAGTTTATTTGATTACTTATAATCGATACTCTTCTTAATCATTCGTAGAGAGGCCATTGTAATTGAAAAAGATTAATTTTCAACTGTATCTTAAATTTTGTAATTGTGCACTGGTAAAAGTCAAAAACTCTTCTTTCTTTTCTCTGAAGATGTGGGGGTCTTACCTACGGTCTAAACTTCAAAACTTGGGTCAAATTTTAATTTTTTGGATTGCTTAAATTTGGACCACGCCAATATTGGATTTCTATGTTTTGGGGGAATAAAGTTTATTCTTTTTGAGGTATTTTTTTAATCAAGCACACCACGCGCTAGAGTGGTGATCACTGGAGTAACAGGAGTCTGCTGGAGTAGGTACTACGACATCTTTCCTCCCCCACAACCCACATCAACAATTATATTGGCTTACAGCTTGGGAGAAGCAGGAACGACATATAAATACCATTACCCAGCTTACCCACACCCTTCAACCATCAAGAAGTGCATTTGAACTTACTCAAGCAGCTCAACAGCAGGGAAGTTCACATCATCATGAATTATTTTAATGTAATATTACTTATATTCATTAGTTGTTTCTTATATTTTTACCAGCATATTTGATTTCTTATCATGATTATTATTATTATTATTATTATTATTATTATTATTATTATTATTATTATTATTATTATTATTATTATTATTATTATTATTATTATTATTATTATTATTATTATTATTAATTATTATTATTATTATTATTAATTATTATTATTGATTATTATTATATTATTTATTATTATTATTATTATTATTTTATCAATATTTTATTTTGTTTTTGCCAAAGTTATTTGTATTATATATATAGTATATATAATATATATATATATATAATATATATATTATATATATATATATATAATATAATATAATATTATTATATATATATATATATATATATATATAATTTATAAAATCGCCTCTGTAAAATGCTCTGTGCCAAACCTCCAGTTTGTTCATAGTAAAACTTGACATTGTTATACTTTGTTAATGTCGGCTGTTTATCACGCTGTAATGTATGTCAGTTATTATGGTACTATATGTTAGTTCAGGAATATTATTTAAGCGTTTATTCGTTGATCTTATGGGTCGATATTTTATTTTATGATGTTTGACAGAAAATTTGCTAATGTCCATGTTAATCATAGTTCAAAATGATGTTATATTTTAGTATGCAAGACCTTGGATGAATGATAGGTATCAATTAATATTCAAGATGCTGGATATTTTTTGATAGTTTGGAGACTTTGTTTAAGGAATTTTGTAGATAATATTGCTTTAGCTGCTGATGATATGATGAAAAGCGGACAAAGCGGTAGGTTGAGTTTTGCTGTGGTACATGAGATGGGTAGGTTGGAAACTTATTCATAGGACCATCAAATTTTAAATTCTATATTGTTCGTAGAGTTTCAAATGTTAAGTATCTATTGTAGTATTCAGCCTAATAGTAAGAATGTTAGATATGTTAAGCTATGTTTAATTTCTGATAACTTTTTGTTAAAATATTACAATGACAATGTAAATTAACCACTAAGATTTGGTTAGAGAAATGTTAAAGTTTTCGTAATAGATATTGCTGCAAATGTTTACTGGTAATGGATGTGGTAGGAAACGGATGGGCATAGGTGAAGAATTTTTGACTGAGTAATTTGCTTAGGTTTGCCCGAGAATATTGTTAATGGCTAATCTCTACGTTTATTCATAGTTCAAAAATAATGTTATATATTGAAATTAAGTCACATGACTCAAAATAACCAATGTACTTCAAGTACTTGGTTAGTTAATTTCGATGGTACAAACTTAATAAAGTGTTTTGTAGATAAAATACAACTTTAAGATGTTGAACTGATATGCTGGAAAGTGGGAATACATTGAGTTTTGATATGGTCATTCTAGCTACTTTACTTGTAATAAGGGAAAATTATTTGATGAATGTTAAACAGATATAATCATACGCGAAGAGTGTTAGGATTGTCTTATGACATGTATATTCTATTAGGTCAAGGTTATGAGTCTTAGCATTTATTGATGTTGAAAACATTGTTAACCTTAAGCATATTAATTCGTTGGTCTGATATGAAATAATTAGGGTAAAGGTTATTGAAAATTTTGGATAAAATATTACTATAGTTAAGGTAAAAAATAGGCAAATGATATGTACAATATGTATGAAGGAAAAAAAGTGTGAATAAAGGCAAATTACGTTCGTATGCATTGTTAGTTACTTTACTGTTATAATGTGTGGAACTTTGTTAATGTTAGATGTTTATTGTGCGTAAGATAAGTCACAGTAGGGAGTTGTACAGGCGATCTCTAATTTTAAGTAAAGACTGCGCCCTTTGCTTACCATACATTTGTTACGGTTAGAGTAAATATGATCAGAATTTGATGTGATTAACAAAGAACTTATTATTATGTAATGTATTATCCACAAATGAGATACTCTAAAATATAGACCTTGAATCATAGATCAGCAGTATAATGGAGGAGGGAGAGTGGAGGGAGAATGGAGGGGGAGGGAGTGGAGGGAGAGCGAGAAAAAACCACGCCACCGTGATGCTAATTTATACGCTACTCCCAGTTAAAACTATTACACAATCTCAAGATCGATAATTCTATAACTTCAAAGAAGTAATAAAATACTTTGTGATAAATTATTGGATTAAACTTTATTACCATTTTAAGGACATTTCTTACGGCCTACCACTTCCTGCTTATGTTTTGCAATTATTCGTTGGGAATTATGATAGGTAGGTAAAGATTATGTGCTTTATTTTGTTAAAATAATTACATTGATTAATGTAAAAAAAACTTGAGTTACGTTAGCTATATTCGATTGGTACAGGTATGATAAAATAGACAAGGTTATGATTAAATTTTGATATAAATAATTATAGTTAATGTTAAAATGAACATTGTTTTGTTCGACATATGGTGGATAGCTATGAAATAGGTTACTATTGGTAATGTTAGTTAGTTACTTACTGTTGTTAAGTATGGACTATTGTTAAGTTGTAAAAGAATATTCATTGCGTAAGTGTAGTTAGTTTGTCGGTTATGCATTAATAATTTCTAAAAGCACAGGTGATGCTATTGTAAGCTTTATTAATGTTAAAACTTTGCTCTATTAGCATATATTATATTCGTTAAACAGTATGATAATTAGACAAGGTTATGATAAAATTAATTTAAATTACTTACTGTGTAAAGTATGGAAACTGTGTAAAATGTTATAGCTGTTTTATTCGTTAATCTTAAGTGTGGCTAAGTTGTTGCTGTACATTATTATTCTTCGTTCAGTGGTGATGCTATGTTGCTTTGAGTTACTGTGAAAACTTAAATGCTACCCATAAGAACATACTATTCGAAAATTGAGTACTGCTATGAACACGTTTACGAAGCGACGTTCTAATGCAATGTAAAATTTTACATTGATCCGAATATACCCGTGTCCTAATGTAAAAAGGTTTGTTGCGTTAGAGATATGCATAAAGTGTGAATAGGTTTACGTCTTTGTGTGCTGTAAGTCTTGGTAGTTACTTTTACTGTTGTTAAGTATGGAACTTTGTTAATGTTAGCCGTTTATTCTTGCTTTAAGGTGTGGTTAGGTTGTCGTGTGCATAGTATCTTAGTTCACAGATGATCTATGTAAGCTTAATCATTAATGTGAAAAAACTTTCGGTCGATCACACAAACGATAGGTCGAACTGAAATTGCAGATATTGAAATAATAAATAGCCAAAGCGTATCGATAAGTTTTGTTAAAATTTACCCCATGTAAGTAAAAAAATTAAACATTGAAATCAATAGTGTAGAGAAATACTTGACAAAGGTATGAATAGGTTACGTTTTGTACGCTGTGTTAGTACTTTACTGTTGTTAACGTGTGAACTTGTTATGTTACATTATTTCTGCTTAAGTGGTTAGCCCTATTTCGTAACATTATATTCGACGAAAAACCCCAACTAGTGCAGGTGATGCTATGTTAGAAATTACTAATGTGAAAACAATGTTACGTTAGCGTTAGCATATATTCATTGGTCAGTGCATAAAGAACTGTTTTTTTATGTTATGTTTATCCAAAATGATACTCGAAATTGTGACTTTGAAACAATAGTCAATGGATTATAAATAGAGCATGGAAGGGGGGGTAGGGGTGGAGCAGGTGGTTTGATTTACTATTTACTGTTTAATCATTCACCGGGATATGTAAAACATAAATGCAATTTAGTAAAAGAGAAATATGACTTGGAATGTCAGGGCTGCGGAGTCCGGCAAATTTTTTTCCGGCTCCGACTCCCGACTCCGGCTCCAGCATTTTAAAATTACCCCACTCCGGCTCCGGCTCCGGCCAGGCAAATTTTTTTACGGCTCCAACTCCGGCTCCGAGCTCCAACCATTTTTAAAATTGACCGGCTCCGACTCCGGCTCCGCTCCAGCATTTTAAAAAATGTTCGGCTCCGACGCGGATCCGGATCCGCTCCAAACCCTAGGGTTAATAATTCCTGTAAACCAATTTACACCTCATGAAAAATCATTATTCTGTTACAAAATTTGATATGATGAAATTAAATATAAGATACAACTGTAAATAGACTTTAAACTAATACACATTATAAAAAACAAGAAAAATATATGTTATAAAAAGAATTTTAAGAAATACAGAAAAAAGAAGATAATTCACCTCATATTCTTCGCTAGAATTTTTACACATACCAACATATCCCTCGAACTGTATAATAATTACATATAATATCTTGAATTATGTATAATTTACTCCTAATTTTGCTTTCAAAAAAAAGACATCAAAGAATTATATCTTAGTTTCCATCCGTAAAAGATCTTACCTGACACAGATAACTCCTCATTAAAATATGAGCTGCCTAAAACACTCACCGTGCTAAAACAATTATTATTCAAACACCACACACACACACACACCCACACACACACACAATATACTATATAAGGGTAATATATATATAATTATATAACAACATATCAGGAACGTTTAAAACAGCATACTACAACGTAGCTAATATACTACCTATACACATAAATCTACTCAGATTAATATACCAAAAAACAATATATAAATCATAGTAAAAGAAATAGATAGTAAATAACAAATACTAAATAAACAACTAAAAATATAAATATAGAGTATATGTATAATATATTACAGTTTCACCACCACTCACACCGAACAGCAGCCCCCTCAGAGGAGTGCATGCGACCGCAATAAACATATTCATCCGCTTAGCCCGACAAATAACACAGATGAGCACAGACGCAGGCTGTAAAGTGAGGGAGATTAAGTTCAGCAGGAAACACAGAAGATGGAATGAGGATTCCACAGAACAGAGGTGGCAGGAAAGAAGGAAGCACCGCAGCGAACTAAGCTGGAGTTACCAATATCTACAGAAAACTCGTGCGCAGGACACAGCACCCATTCCGTACGAGGACGTCACCAGTAAAAGGTAAAACAAGTTCAACGCGAGTTTGGTAAGTTCACGTCGAAACAGACCTGCCGTCTGCAAAAAAAAAAGGTACCTATAGAAAAAGAGATAAAAAGTAACAGCGTGGTGAAATGGTTGGAGAGGTCACACCCGTGAACGTAGGAAAGTACAGACAGTTTATAAGCTTTTGGATTTAAATGGACGACCACTGTCAACCAAGACAAAGAGGTGAAACCAGAAGCCACCCCAAGATGATCGAGAAACAGTACTCACATACAAGGGCCGGATGAGACCCTTGTATAGCTGGGGTAACTGAGAAGAGAGGAAAAAAAAATCCCGAAAGTCTAAAACAACTACCCAGTTTCTTGCGGTGCCACCCTACAACGCTGTGATGTCAGGTTTCCAAGACATTATTTACTTGCTTTAATGAAAGATCAAAGGATAGTTTATATTGTCAAACAGAAGAGAGACTAGCACAACCGCTGAGAAAAGAGATAGGAGAGTCTAAGAAGGAAAACGACAAAACCAACAATGAGTTTTAGAAAAAGGCCAAATGTAGAAATGAGATTATTTAAAACAATTAGCACATTTCACAAGGTTACAGACGAAACATCGGAATCTACTATCCAAGACAACACCCAGCAAGAAAAATAAGGAACTCACGAAAGATAAGACGAGGAGGACAATTCATCAGAAGTAAAAAAGAGAGAGCAGAATTAAAAATGAAAGTGAAGGAAAATGAAGGTACGAGTCAATGTCGCATATGAGAGTGAAGAAATACGAGAGTTAGAAATGTGCAGGACCAGCAAGATCATCTAATGAAAGAAAGAATAAAGTAGGAGATTAAGCCGAACCCTGAGGAAAACAAAATGATATAAACAAAGAAAAAAGAAGAAGATCCCCTCCATACAAACCACAGCCGACTCCTATTAAGACGCGACTCCTGCAAGAAAGCTAGACATAAAGTAGCAAAGAAAGGAGGAAACGCAAAGAGAGATCAGGGAGCTTGAAGAGCAAGCAAGTAAATGACGCGTGCATAATACCCAGCGTCAAGGCCAACTTAATACCTGACGATATAGAGATCAGCGCCAACCAAGCAAGTCTCCCCTAGTTCCTAAGCGTCGGAAAACCATAAATCGATTAAATAAGAAAGTATATCACCAGAAAGCTAGGACTACATCGAACGCACAAGAAAAACGACATAACGGCGATCGGAAGAGAAGAATGAGAATTCCAGATGTCTAAGAAATGAGAGTTAGAAGGGTTTACAAAGATCTAGATAAGAATACAAGGTGAAGAGCTATAGGCGAATAGTAATAGAAGAATCAAAGCGGCTATCCTTTCGGAATAGTTGGACATGTGCGTTACCTTTCCAAGAACCAAAAAGTGTTAATATTAGGAGAATTACCAAAAAATTAGATGGAGAGGAGAGGAGAAGAGAGGAAAGGAGGAAAGCCTACGAGAACAGCCACACATCCTCCTCACCAAAACTTCAGTGGGGACGAATGAAACCATACGCGAAGCCCACCTCGAAACCTATTGAAAACCAATAACCCTCTTATAGATCTCAGAACCAGCAACAATACAGCATCCCACGCAACCCCACACAATACAAATGTAATCACAGGACAAAGACCACAAAAAACACCCTGCAGAGCACCGGTGGAGAGCAGAAGATGACAAGAATCCTCCAGGTTTGACACCGTATAGAAGGAACAAAAGAAAAGAGACGGACAAGAGATATGGACTGTTACAGTTAAGAGAGTTAGCAACAGAGCCAACAGATCGAAAATAAGAAGAGGAAAGGCAGAATTTACAGAAGTTGTTAGAATGTTTTTGGCAAGAGCCAGAAAAGATTTTGTCAGTAGGAGAACCAAGGAGTTAGCGCATTTCGCTTGATGAAACCCCGCTTTGCTCGTCGGAAGGACGTAATCCCTGCAAAACGATTCTAGCTGAAGAAAATTAAAAGACAGAAAAAAGTGACAAGAAAAATGAGAAGTTATCCGATCCGATAAGCGCTGTCTCTAGCCTGTATGGCCAGAGACAAGACCGATCGAACCATGGATTATTGAGGAGAGAGAAAGATTTAGTTGAAAAGGAATGAACCTGCTCATCCTTTCAACGATTACAGCTCCACCTTAATGGCAGAAGCCGAAGCGTCACGAGTCAAAGCAGTCATTCCGGAAATTAAAAGGTAGCGTTAGAAAGCGACCGCAAGGCCCCCCATAAGAGACGATCAAACGTGCCAGAAAAAACGCATAGGGCAGGAGGAAGCTGTTGGAGAGAAAGTATTAAAGTTTTAAAGAGAAGTAAGGTTGTGTACAGGAATCTTAGAGTTTTGATTCCCATCATATTTATAGAGAGGAAGAACAGTGGAGACTATTGGTCAAAAATAGGTCAAGTGTGTTCCAGAAGTAATTGGTTGGGACGATCCGAATTGGATTGAGGGGATTCTTTGATGATAGTTGCTCCAGCATCGTTGAGAATGCTGTGATGATTCGGCCTCCCTCCCTACCTAAATCATGAGAAGACCCCAACCTTTCAGTGTTGTGTACATTGAAATCACTTAATGGAGGACCTCAGTATTTGGAGATGAGAAGATATAACAGTTCGTGAGAGGTTATAAGATATTCAAAAAGGCATGAAAATCTTTCTGTTAGGAGAACAGTAGGCAGAAACACAAGATTATTGTAGTAGAAGGAAGAAGATTTTGAGCCACAGAGAATCGAAGTTAGGAGAATGGAAATTGGATTCATGTGTTACAGGAACTAAACAAACGAATTTACACAACGAAAAAATTTCTAACCTTCAGAGAGAATTATGAAAAAGTTATAGTTAGATACATTAACGAGTTAGAGGTGAATTCTAGCCATCTGAGCGCAGGACAAGAGCAAAAAGGTTTAGGTGTAGAGGTTAGAATCGGTGATTATTCCACGAGGCCAAAGTTGGAGTTTAAGCCACGGATGGTAGTAAAGTTAATAGAAAGCCCGTGTCTATACGCAAATCTGCAATCTTTCACACACACACACACACCACACAACACACACACGACACACACACACACACACACACACACTCTACACACAAAAATAAGAACAATAGACAAAAAGACTAAAACAAAAGAAGAAATCGGTGTAAAAAATTAGAACTAAACTAAATCCTAACAAAAAAATTTAAGTACTAAAATTAATTAAAATAAAAAATGTATATATTGATGCACTGAAAATAAAACATTAAAACCTAAACAACTTTACAAACAATACACTTAACTAAAAATTTATTTAAAATTTAACAGAAAAATGATTAAAAAATTGGAAAAAAAAATTATTCTGAGAAAAATGTGATGGATACTAAAATTAAATTAACATGCTAACACTCAAATTTTGCTCAATTCTAATGTCGAAAAGGAAATACTTAAAACCTAAAACAACTTTAACAAATACAGCCTACTAAAATTTATGAAACCTACAAAACTAAAAAGAAAAAAAAAATAGAAAAAAAAAACAATTAAGAAATTAAAAAAATATAAAAATACCAAAAACTATATATATTAATATGGTACGAAATAATTTTTAAAACCCAACAAACATAAAAAACCAACAAAGCACTATATATTAAAAATGCAAATTTAGCAAACTTCACACAATGTCTACAAAAATATACCTAACTACAACAACATAACACAAATAAAAATAATCTAAAAACCAAGCAACCAATAAAAGAGAAGCCCAAATAATATAAAACTATATATAATACACAATTAAAAACATTAAAAAACAATTTATAACCAATTAGTAATAAAAAATTTGAATATATATATATATAAATAAATAGATAATAATAAAGAAAAAGAGTTATAATATATAAATAAATATAAAATTGGATTGTATTAATAAAATAAGATAAAGGAATATCTTAATTATATATATATAATTAGTGAACTCAAACAAAAACGACTTTCACTTACAGCATAAAAATTCTACCACAGATAATAAGTAACTCTAGTTGAACAGAGCCATAACCTAAAATAATAGTATTATAGAAATTCTTATTTAAAAACAAACAAATTTAAATGTACTAGATAAAAAAAAAAAAACACTATACAATCTAATCAACCATATACCATCCTTTCAAAAACAAGCAATAAAGTCCTTTGGATTGAGTAACCTTAATTTTAGGTTCTCCCATATCAATCGTTATACTGAGCATGCTCCAAATCTATATAACTCATTACTCTAAAGATAATTGAATATAACTTCAATCTACATAACATGACAAGCCTAACAAAAAGGAGGAAATTTCAAAAACTGCTAAACAAAAAAATATAACTTACTCCGTACCGAAGATTTCTGTTCGATAGTGTTATTCATTTCTCCTAATCACAATAAGTAGTCAAAGAGAGCAACTACCCACTGAAGATTATTGAACAAAATATCAAGAAATACTTACAGTTCTACCGAGAAAGATTCGAAACAAAGATAGCGAGCAATTAAAAATATTAAATTGTAAATATTATTTTAAAAAGCAAGAAAAAAATAAAAAGACTGATCAAACAATAACACATTGAAAAGTAAAGAAGGATAAAGCGTAATTTGCAAAGCACGACATCTGTCGAAAAATATTAAATAGAGAAAAGATGAAGCAATTGATTGAATTTTTGAAGTGCTTGTAGTACACTTCTGATAGAAAATACAATTATAATGCTAGGAATTACTTGATAAAAAAGAGAATGCTTAAATATTTTAGAAAAAAAAAAGATAAATGACAAAATTTCGGCAATTAAATAGAATTAAAGGAAGAAATGACAAAAAAAATAACTCAAAACGATAGTGAATTTATATATATGTAAAAGAGGAGAAGAGAGAAGGGAAGAGAGCGAAAATATATTTAATGTTTATATTATTCGAGAAGAGGCTTTTCACAAAAAATAAAGACAATATAAAATCATTATATATATAATTGCAAAGATAAAAATAATGTAACAAATGCAATACAGATTTTGACTCACAATGTCTCCTTTTTCTAGAAAGATGGAAAAAATAAACGTTGTAGGTAAAAGTAAATTATTTCACAATTTTATTTTCTAAAAGTTTTTTGTATGACAAATATAACTCCAAAAATAGCTTTCAAAATGTTGAAATAAAAACGATCAATCACGATAGTGAAGCCAATATGAAAACAAAAGCATATTAAAAATAAAACGGCAGTCTGTTAAAGGATGTTTATATTCAGAGTAACTATTTCCTCTTCATTAGTAGCTTCAAAAACTGTATCGTTTTTATTATTGCTTTTTTATTGTGATCTAATGTAAGAAAAAAAACGTAAAAAATAAAAAAAAAAAAATAAAAAGTGCTAGAAAAACGCAAATAAACAATTGGAAATATTATTTCTTTTATAATGAACAAAACAAAAAAATAATAATATTCTAACAAATATAATATATATATAAATATATATAAATAAAATATATATATATAATATAAAATAATATTATGAATTATATAATATAAATAAAAAATAATAAAATAAATTATATAAATAAATATATAAAAAAAAACATAATACCGCGAATGAAATATAAATAATAGTAAGCTAAGATAAAACAAAAATACTACTCTCATAATACAAGCACATAAACAACTACTATACATATCATATAATAGCCACTAATAAAACCCTATACCACGCACAACCCCCGAAATATGTACTCAATATATATATCAGATGTATACAACACCTCTCCATGTCCCACTAAATAATACGAGTTTCAAAGCAGTGATATCGGAGAAAATTACAAAAAAAGATCCGATATGCCTTATATATATACAGCCTCAACAGCATTAAACCTAATTCGAATTTTAGAACATTTTACTAACAAAAAGCAAACAAACGAAACACACAAATTACATAAAAAAAATCTCATAATATAAATAATAAAAACACTTCTAATCCTTAATAAAAAATCACCACACACACGACATAACACACACACGAACATACACACACACATATACATCCAGACACAACCAGTATATATATATATAGTATATATACATATAATATATATATAAGTATATAACAACATCAAATACACCAAAAAAAAAAAACAAAAAAACAAAAGTACAGAAAAAAATAAAAATAATAATTCGTGTATCACAAGCACCCTCTCCAATGAGCGACAAATCTTAACAATAAAAATTATTAAATGCGGATGTATAAAATATGCCATCGGATGCATAACTACCAATATATAATATTAAAAATTAGTACTAAACTCAAAAAAACTACAGAAAAAATAAACTTTGAATAAAATTAACCATCCAAACAATCCCTAAATATAAAAAAATAAACTAATAATAATATAATATAATAATATATAATAATAAATATTAATATTAATATAATATAATAAATAAATTATATATAATAAATAAAATAATATATAAAATTAATAAATATAAATATATAATAGGAGTAGTCCAACATCCACTGATTCAATGGAATAGTTAAAAAAATTACCGAGATTTCAAAGCAGTGATATCGAAGCAGAGAGAATCCTAGAAAAAGGCAATGATAAATCCGAAAGATCCTTTCTTTTCTGGGTAGGTGAATCGGATAACTAGTGGTTAGAGAGCACACTGCACCATTGTACTAACGGACGACACTAAGTTGTCGATGGTTATCGAGTCCTGGCGCTAGAAGTAGATTTTATTCACTTATAATTTGCAAATTTGAACACAAACAAGCATGTTAGTGCCCATTTCAGGCGTTGCATACTAACTTTGGATGGGTATGCTCCTGAAACCCAAGGCACCCAAGCAGAGAATAGAGCACCCATAGTCAGCCCCAGAGACCAGTGTACCAAACCATCCAACACCCCCTCTAGTCGAATATTAAAATAGAAGAACGAAGTATTCAAAAGCATGAAATCGTGAAAAGCAAAAGAATTAGAAAAACTGATTTCACGAAAGAACCATCTCCCTTTTTCTGAAGGCGGACGGACAATCAGAGTAAAGAGCATCATGGACATTGATCAACGCGACGCTGAGTTGTCGATGTTCGAGTCCTGGCGCTAGAGTGAATATTTTTGCAGTAATACTTTTTACATAATTATGTAAGAATGGCAACAAGCGAATGTTATCCATTTCCAGCGTTTCTATTACATATTGATTGGTTGCTCATTAGATTACCCAGAGAAATACCCAAGCAAGAATGCACAATGAAACACCCAGCAGGTGTAATCAGAACCACAAAAACCAATACCTGTCCATTTAAATAAAAGATAGCTGAGTTTCAAAAACCAGAATAGAGTATTAACTAAGACAACCTGCATATAAGCAAAATCTGTTACCAAGAAGATGCCATCCTTCTCCTTCTAGGGAAGGTGCCATCGCCGACAAAGTAGACAGAGGCCCTCCTGGTCACATTGATCTAAACGGCCACAAACAGACCACGACTGTTGTCGAAATGAGTTCAGTACCGAATATAGGCGACAGAGTGAAAAATTATAATGATTCGCTCCCTTAACAATTATGCAAATTATAGCAACCGAACACAAAACAACGCACATGTATGTAAGAGACCAAACCACTATATCAGGTGCACCTCTGAAACCTTGCGACTACGTGGATACCATTCATACTAACACCACAGGTAGAACACACCCAGCAAAAGAAAACAGAAATGCCATGTAAGACCACAGCAAAGCGGAATGTTCCACCAACCCTCCTGTCGAATATTAAATAAGATACCGAGTTTCAGAAAAAGCCAAAAGTGATATATCGGAGCAGATAAATATACAAAAAAAAGATTCCGATATGCTTCTTTTTCTGGAAAAAAGGCGATGAGAATCGGACTAGTGAGAACAGAGCTTTCCTGTACAAATTGTAAGTACTAACGAGCGACAAGCTAGTTGTATCGATGAAGGTTACGGTCCTGGCGCGAAAAAACGTGAATTTTTTCTGTTCATAATTTAAATTATGCAAATATTTATCGCAAACATAGTGACATGTTATGAGACCCAAATTTCGGACGTATCTTGACTATTGGATTGGATAACTCACTGATAAGCCAAAAAAAGGAACACCCAATGCAGAAATGCACATGATAGCCCCAGCAGAGTAGTTCCAAAAAAACACACAACACGCTCCTGTCGCAGTCCTATAACACTAACTACATAAGTTTCGAACGCAGCTGATATCGAAGCAGGGACAGACTAAGAACCAACTGTAAATTGATATGCCTTCTTTTCTGGGAAGGCTAGATCCGCAGACAACCCACTAAAAAGACTAAGAGTATAAGAGTCTCTCTCTACCAATTAAGCTAACGAAGCGGACACCTGTTCGAGTCGAATGTTCGAATCCTGGCGCGAGTGAAATATTATATTTGTCTAAGTAAATATTGCGAAAATTCACGCAACAAGCAGTAGATTGCAACATATTCGCGTTTCTTGATCAATTATTGTTGAATTGTTCCTTAAGATAAACCCAGGAACACCCAAGCAGAATCCAGGTAGACCCAACAGGTGCTTCCAAACCACCCTCCTTTCGATTCAAATAAGTTACCGAGATTTAAAAGCATGATATCGAACCATTAGATTAAGAAAATCTATGTTCCGAGATGCCTCTTTTCATGGGAAGGCGGATAGTAAATTTAATATTAAATATTACATTATTAATAAAAAAAAAATTCTCAACTTAATAATATAATACAAATCCAAAGAAATCGCTATCCAAAAAATCCAATTTTCTAAAATTCTAACTCAAAATTAAAAACCGATACACTCACTAAATTAGGCCAAAATACTATCACAATATACGTATATTATTTTCTTATTATCATAATGAAATTGTAGCTTTTCCAAACGTGGTAATATGGTTGAGAGTATGAACGGTATGATTCATCAATAAGACGTTGAGAAGAATATATTATTGGCTATATTCAAAAAGATTTACTGCCTCTCCTCCCTGAAGATGTTCTATTATTAAATGAATAGACAATATATATAAAACATAATAATAAAATAAATATATATAATAATATAAAATAAAATAGTAAATAAAAAGATATATATAAAAAAAAAAAAATTATATTAACATATATATAAATATAATATATAATATAAATATTAATAATAATATATATAAATAATAATATATAAATAAAAATATATATATAAATATAAAATAATAATAAAATAATATATATAATAATAATATATAAATATATATATATAATATAAAAATAAGAAACCATGAAAATAATATAAAACCAAAAAACAAATAAAAAAGTCAACAAATAAATAAAAAATAAAAAACAAATATATATATTCACACGAACAAACGAATAATAAATAATAATTTAATTCTCAGAACTTTCAGTTTATCAAATAAGTTGTCTACATTCTGAAACTAATGTCATCTATTTAAAAGTCTAAATTACAACCTAAAAAAATTTCAAAGAAAAAATTTAAAAATGAACCCAAAACTCTAACTCCAGACTTACAATCTCCCGCTAATCCCGACACTCCGCTCCGAGACACTCACGACTAAAGATACAATTATGCATAAACACAACATTTCTAACACACATGCCCCTTCCCCCCAGCACCTCTCTCGGCTAATACATCTTCCCTCTTCAAATTAAAAGACAACTACTCCTTCCCGAACCACGACATTCCTCACCTACTCGCTCCCCGGCGCTCCCCGTACTCCGGATCGCGGATCCGACGACCCTACAAGACATCTTGCCACCATCTTGCACACAACCTCACTCCCCTCCAGCACCCGTCTTCTGCCGAATAACTATTATCACCTAAAAAATAGTTATTGAAAAAATTTCAAGCAAATACCCAAGGAATCCGTCCGGACCTCCGTTCAGATCGAGACTCCGGATCCAACTAGTCTCTGTAACGTATTATGAAAATTGATTCAAGTAAGTCTTATTGACAATATATTATTTATCAACCTAAAAAAGATTTTCTTTGGAAAAAAATTTCATTACAGCAAGGATCCAGGATAACTCAGATAAAACGAAACATTCAGGACTTCGGAACTTCAGCTCACGGATCCGACATTAATGTACCGTACACATTTGAAAAATGTTCAGGCACCTTTATCTGGCAAAAAAAATTATATTTCCCTAAAACTCATTGTTCTGAAAAAGAAAAATATTGAAAATATACCGGAAATTTAATGTTTTATAATGAAAACTGTTACAGGCAAACAGTCCATCACTTGGCAATAAAGCTTTTTACTAAAAAAATATTTTTTCGAAAAAATTTAAATACTCCGGCATCCGACTCTGGACTCCGACGCACGTTCCACTCCTAGACAGCAAGCCTATTGCTCACGAGACTCCCAAAACTAAAGACAATTAACCTGACAATTGAAAATGAATATCAAACGTTCTTCTGATCACAATATATTCAACCAATAAAGAAGACTAATTTCATTGAAAAATACAGACATATCCCACACGAATCCGACCTACGAACAACGGCTCACGAAATAAAACGACTATCCCGGAAATACCACTGTCGGCCTCGCGGATACAGACATAATCGTGGTTCTACAGCCAATTAAATAAACATTATGCTACAAGAAACGATCTATCTTTGAAATAAATTTTTCACCTAAAAAGAAATATATTTCTGAAGAAAAATTACAAATACCAGATACGGATCGGCTCCGACTTCAGCTTCGATTCCGGATCCACTAAGGTTCATGCACTATTTGAAAATTGTCGGCACGTCTTCTGACAAAAATAAATATTTCACCAAAAAAAAATATTTACCCGAGAAAAAAAAAAATTCATACAACTGATACAAGTATGTTCACTTCGGCTTCGGCTCCGCATCCGACTAATGTTTCTACAATATTTGAACATTGCTCAGCGCGTCTTCTGAAAAAAATTTTTCTCCATAAAAAAATATTTTCTGAAGAAAATAATCATACCAGAGTTATCACGAGAAATTCCGGCTCCGAAACTTCAGCATTCGGTACCGGAATCCAACTTAAGGATTTCTGAACACTAATATTAAAAAATTGTTACGCACGTTTCTGACAATACAATATTTTCACCAAAAAATAATTCCCAGAAAAAAAAAATATATACCAGAATTTCGAAGTACCACGGATCCGCGTCCGGATAAGCTCCGGATCCGAACTAAATGTTTCATAACTATTTAAACATTAAGTTCAGCAACGTCTTCTTTGAAATAAATATTTTTTAAAAATCTACAAAAAATTAATTCTGAAAAAAAATTCAAAATACGCCAGCCCGAAATCCGGAATTACGAAAACTACAACTGATCACCGGCTCGACTTCAAGACTTCGGCTGACCGAAGAAATATCGAAACTAAAACCGGTTCTAGCAACCCACTATTGAAATGTATCAGGCCACCCGATAATCTTGACACTAACTTCTTCCTCTCACCAAACAACAATATTTCCCGAAAAAATCATACCAGGATTCCAGCTCCGAGATACTCCGGATCCGACTTCGACTTCGGCATCCGGATCCGACTAATTTATATCACAATATTTAACATTTAAGCACCTCTTCTTGAAATAAGCTTTGTGTATTGGCCAGTATGGCTCTCACAGAAAAAATAAACTACTAATTTTTTAACTTCTGCAGCTTCAAGTTATTACGACTTCAGCTTCAAGGTCCGGATCCAACTAAGGTTTCTGCACTATGTAAAAACTAGGCCATAGAAAACCTGGATATACCTGATTAATTTTCAACAACAAAAAAAAATATTTCTCGATAAAAAATCTCCATACCGAGAATCA
>JABUQX010120265.1:0-17321 GCA_015478945.1 Trachelipus rathkii | reverse complement strand
TTACGGGCTGGCCCTTTTTCAAGGAGGGGCAGAAAATAAAATATAGAAACACCCACCCAATGCCAAGCCTAACTCAAATCTCTAGTGAGTGCAAACGTGGGCTTTAAAGAGAGGAAGATTTAATACAGTTGGAAAAACAGTAAGGAAAGGCGATTCTGCAAACAGAAGTAGCTGGAAAGAAAGGGCACCACAACGGATCAAGTCTGGGGTTTTCAATACTCACCCAAAATCATGCAAGAGCTAAGGGGCACCTCTTGTGCTATTGGGGGATCAAGGGTGGTTTTAGAATGAGAAGAGGTCAACTCCGTCTAAGCATCTGCCAAACTGTGTATCTATAGAAAAGAGATAGTGCCCAAATGTCACATCGCAGAAATTAGAGAGGTCAAGGGAGTTATGAAGAAGGGACAGTTTTTTATCTCATTAACTTTAGAATTCAATCCTACAAATAGTCCAATAGAAGGAATAAGAGAGGGAAGACTTAAATACATTGGGAAAAACGAAGGAAAGAGATTCGCAGAACAGAAGTACTGGAAAGAAAGAGGCACCACAATGATGCAAGTCTGGGTTTTAATACTCACCCAAAAATCATGCAAGACAAGGCACCTTCTGCTGCTATATTTGGGGATGCAAAGGGTGTTTTAGAATGAGAGAGGTCACTCCTCTAAGCATCTAGCCACTGTAGTATCTATAGAAAAGAGATATGGCCCCAATGTCAGTCGCAGAGATAGAGGTCAAGGGAGTTTGAAGAAGGGACAGTTTATAGTCTTTTAGCTTTAGATTCAATCCTATCCAATAGCTCACAAATAGAGGATAGAGCCAGAGCCCCACCCCCCCAATGATAAAAGAACACGTATTTCCATACAAGGGTGAATAAGGCCCTTAATATACACTATGATACTGTTCATAGGAAAAATTCTGTAACCCTGAACAGGAACCTCCAGTATGGCTTATTCGTGGAGTGCCCACCACTTTTAGCAACTCATTGAAATATGAGGGTATCTACAACAGACAATTTCTTAGTTATTGTTAAGACCAAGAATGTTTACTGTTATTTTACAGGAGACAATTCAAAGGCCACTTAGAAGTAAATAGTGCACTTAATTGGAGACTCGTGTTTATTTTGAGAAGGGAGATGTAAAGGCTTGCTTTGCTTCAATAAAACAAAAAGTTGAATCTTTATACAGTTATGTCGTGAACCAGTCAGCCAGATCTGCAAGGTAGCTATAATGAATCTGGAAACTGAACGAATGAGAGCAACTCCATAGATTCAAAAGAGGGAGCAGATTTGAAATAGGTAGAAGAATGGAGTTGAGTCATCAGCATAATATGAAAACTGATGATGAGGTGACAAGCTGAGAATTGTTGATCGAAAGTAGGAATAAAGTTGAAGACTGAACAGAACCCTTGAAGGCAAACAGCCACAATTAACCAGGAAAGGAGAGAAAGAGGCGACGCTCCATTAACGAGTGCTGAGTATAAGAGCAACAGAGAGCGAAAAACTATGCAAGAGATACAAACAAACGAAGCACGAGCACGCCTCGTACTCCCCTGCATAAAAGGACAGGAAGCTAAGAGAGCACAGTCCGCACGCATGCCAAACCTGTGTTCCATTAAGCCTTGATATGTTCAGCGCCAACCCACACAAGACTCCCCATTATGTCCCTAAGGGCAGAAAGACATAAAAGTTAATGGGAAAATGTCACCAGTTGACACTGGCGTCGGAAAGCCATACTGATGAATCTGAAAGAGCGGAATGGAGACTACAGGATTGATCCAGGAATAAGAGTTAAGAAAAGTTTCAAGATCTTTGATAGAATACAAATGAGAAGCTATAGGGTGATAGTTTGAAGGATCGGAGCAGACTAACCTTTTTCGGGATTGGCTTGGACCATATGCAAGCTTTCCAGCATTGAAGGAAAAGTATTCAGTTATTAAGCAGTTAAGGCAGAGTTTTAGCTTGACAGATAGGTGCCGGCTCAGCAAGCCGGCACTCCCTTGAAACATGGAGAAGGAATCTAGCCATCCAGGCCGATAGCCCTTCCTGCATTTCATGAGCTTGTGCACACGATTCTGTGTAATCACAGGTAAAGATATGGGAACTATTTGATGTTCTTAGTGACTTTTTAAGTGACAAGCCTGAAATGAAGCACCTTGAACCATTGATCGGTTAAAGCCATTTGTGAGTTATTAACAGAATGTTTGAAAACTGAATATGTTGATAAACAACTTCAGGCATCAAATAAAATCTTGTAGATGCAAAAAACGAAGAATTTGGCTTTGTTACATTTTATGAGGGTATGTTTCAAAAATAAATTTTTTTTTCAAAATTTTTTACAATGTTTTATTGGCTAAACAAATGTGAGGTGACTGATGATGCTGTACTTCATTTTGGATCATCTAAAAATATTGGCCTCTGATTTGAAAGATTTTCTGTTTAGGGCAAGATTAATTTCCAACTGGGTGGATGCCAGCCAATTTGCTAGTGGATAATCTGATATTCGATGGAATGTGGCTTTGGTGCCGTGAATTATATGTTATTGAAAAAAATAAATCGACTGAATAATCACTACACGAGGAGACGAGACTTAAGCTAACTTAATTTGTACCTCATATAAAATCTCACTGTAGTAGGCTTCCCACACAAGGATCTCACTAACAGATGCATATTGTAGGATTTCATTAGTATTATTATGTCAATAATTAAAATGATCAAAGTATATATAATGATATATATATATATATTTATATATATATAATATATATATATATATATATTATATAGTATATATATATATATATAATATATATATATACAGTATACTATACTATTATATATATATATTATATATATATAATATATATTATATATATATAATATATATGAATATTATATATAATTAATATATATATATTATATATAATATATATATGAGGGTAATATAATAAATAAAATATGGGGTTGTGATAGCTTCTCTTGGGACTGTTTAAAAAAATTGCTGCATCAAAATCGTCTGATATAAAAGAAAATGAAAGTGGAAACAAAAAGAATGCACATTCTTCTGGCAGTGAGGTAGTTATGCTAAAAAAAAATGATTGCCCATAGTTTTGGATCTTATAACTGTACGAAAATCAGTATAATAATAATAAAAAAATTAAAAAAATAAAAAAAAAACTTATATTGATACCATTTTGTGCTGTATAAATGTTTTATTTTTAATAATAGTTTATTCACACTGGAAGGAACTCTACATTTACCTTGATGTCCCTACACTAAACTAATACTCACTTCAAATTAAAAAACTACCAGCTATATTTAACGAATATATCTGTGACTATCTTGCCGCAATTGGCCATAGAATACGCAGAATTTTTAAAAATTATCTTCTTTTTGAAATTTCGGCCTTTCCACTACCAAGCTTTGGGAAATCCAACTCTGTCTATATCTTGTAATTTTCGGGATCTTGGATTAATGAAACTAAGCTAAACTCATTTTGCAATGCACCTTGTTGTAAACATGACCAGCTCATTATTCAGTTCCGACAAAATTTACCTATAAATAGGTTAAATTATGGTTGTTGTCGTTATTCTCTAAAACAATTACAGAAATTTAGATTTGTAAAAGTTGTAAAAAATAAATCAATCACATCTACTTTGTTGACTCTAGAAGAAACTGACTTTTCCAAAAGTTTAATGATTTAATTGAATCATAAAAAATTTAATTAATTTTAAATATCGCCTAAAAACTATTGTAGCAGCAGCCAGTCGAAAAAATTGCTTAAAACGTCAAGTTTACTGTTCAATACTATTTTCTACAACCGCAACTATTTTACAGACTCTGTGTAAGAAGCTAAGACTTTATATTCATTTACTTATATTTTAATCTATTATATTAATTTTTTGATTAAGTTAAAAGAATTTTTTTCCTTCACTTAAAACTTAAAAAATATTTTTTTTGGGTTATTCCCTTGTTTAAGCCTTTACCACGCCCTTATAATAAATAATAAGTAACATTAAGAAATATGAGAATATTTAAATAGACTGCAGAGTGCAGATTAATCAATAAACTTTCATATAAATTTTTCATTTAAGAATTTTTAACTAATGTTATTTATTTGATTATAATGTAATTATTTTATCTAACAGGAACGGTAGCGATAATAGAACAGGAATAAACCGAACTCTGATCGTAAAATGGATTTCTTCCTGAAATGCATTAGAATTTAATCACAAGTTACATGGCTGGAAGATCACTAATCAGAATAAGACTGGATATTCGTGTTTGCGCATTCTTTTAGATAGTTTTTGAAAGTTAGGATTTCTGCAAACATGAGTGAGACAGTCAAAGTTGCTGTTCAGAGGCTAGGGTGAGTAATGAAGTGTAAAAAAAATAGATAAATAATACATGTGAGTAAAGATATTGTCGTAGTTGCTCAAGTAAAAAGGAATGACAACAGACACAATAAGTTAGTAGATTTCTTATTTGAAAAGAATATTTTGGTTCAGAGATTTAAAATGAAAGTTGCACAAAATCAGGTATATTACTTAGGGTAGTCGCTAAACAATTAAGAATAGTCATTCATAAAAAATTTAATTACGAAATTTAAGTGAACTGACAAGTCTGTTGATAAATAATGAAAAAGATTTGGGTGTGATTATCAGTAGTAATTTGAAAGTTTTTGAGCAGTGTTTAGAAGCCAGGAATAGAGCTAACAGAATGTTAGGAATAATAAATCATGCTAATTATAAAATAAGTAAATAGTCTCATATAATGATCAGTAAGTTCTTTAATGGTTATGTTAGATGATTGATTGAATGTGCACTCCTTATCTAAGGAAGGACATTAATATGCCGGAAGAAGCACAACGTAGAGCGGCAAAGATGACCATTGAATTTAATTAAAAACAAGAGCTACAAAGATAGTCTAAAAGAATTGGAGAAGTTTTCTGTAGAAATGAGATTTCATGGAGCGGATATGATTCATGAATTCAAAACTTTCATCAACAAAATCATCTGCAATATGGAATCAAATGAATGTATGCTACATATCTGTGACTAATGTGCAGGACAAGAGGGAGCTACTGAATACCTTTGGGAGATAATTAAAAAAAAAAGACGTACATCCAGATGATGTAGTTGAATTTCTGCAATGGGTCCATGTGGACAGAGAAACACTCGTGACCAATCTGCTGACAGTGGAAGAGTTTATTCCTTTCGGGAATTGTAGTGTTTCAAAGGGATTCTAAGAACATAAGAACTTATGAAATGAGGTCCACTGATTGAGTCACAAGGGTTGATTGATTGTATTATGAGAACTATATAGGTAATGAGAGAGCTATGAGAGAGACAACTCTTTTACAAATATCATCTTTAAAATTACAAGAACCAAGTAAACGGATAAAGAGCAAAGTACTTTGTGTTAAATATTAATTAAGCGTTTTATTGCAATATTAATAGTCTTATAAATTAAAGAGACGTATTATTTAGCTACATAATATAAATAAAATTTAGATATAACTTGTATTACTTAGGTACACGAGCAAAAAGGGGATGATGTTTAGCAACTTATTAGAAGACTTTGAAATTGATGTGTAGCAGGGTTGCTTGGTTTAAACCAACTTTTTTATTATTATTATTATTATTTATTTATTTATTTTTTATTTTTTTGTTTAAACCAACTAAAAATAAGGGTTTTTTTGTTTTATTTTTTTTCTTAATAAAAAAGTAATTAAAAAGTGCTCTAAATGAAAACATATAGATAATATATCCAAATAATATATTTAGATAGTAAATAAATGGGAGTAAAACATTAGTAACTCAATTTTAAAAATTTATAACATCGAGATACAATAACGATAATCAAAAACTAATAACTTTTAATCATTTTCTCTTTGAGTTAGGAAATTGCTATTAAGACGTTCAAGAAAATAAACATTTTTAGAGTTTAGTTCTAAGATTATATCTGAGAGGGAGGAATTCTTCAAACACTTTATTTTTCCAAAACTTTTTATATATTACAAATTAACAGCACAAATTTATCATTCATAATTTTTTTACAATTTCAAATTGCTGATTTAATCACATTGTGTTAATAGTATAAAATAAACATTATTATATATAAATTTACATAATATATATATATATATATATATATATAATATATATTACTACTATATACTATTATATATTATATACTATACTAATATATATATATATATTATATATTATATATATAAGTATATTATTTACCATTGGCAATGAACCCCACAGCATTATAAGTTAGTAAATGAAGACAACACAGTATAAATATAACTATGAGAACAATGTACGGGAAAGATAAAGAAAACCTTTCCTCCTCTGGGGTCGAACCACAGAATGTGCAAATGAGAACAACATCGCTCTACGCTGTTTACCGATGAGCCATCCTTCAATTTCCATAAACAGTATTTGATTCAAGAAACAACTTTAAGCGAACGAAGTTCCCGTCAATGGCGATATCACCAGGTTTTCACTCTATTCCTTCCCTCATTTTCTAAAGATTGGTAAATCTATTTAAAAAGTCAATTGCAAATAACCTCGAATTAATAAGGTTAGCTAAAGAAAGAATCACTTACGGGCAATACAAAGGAAAAACTTTAGCTTATTTTTATTATATTTGTTTATTATTATTTTTCATTATTTTATATTATTATTATTATTATATATTATTATATTATTATTATTATTATTATTATTATTATTATATTATTATTATTATTATATTATTATTATTATTATTATTATTATTATTATTATTATTATTACTTATTATTATTATTAATATTATTATATATTATTATTATTATTATTATTATTTTATTATTAATTATTATATTATTATTTTATTATTATTATTATTTTATATTATTTATTATTATTTTATTATTATTATTATTTATTATTATTATTTATTATTAATATTATTTATTATTTATTATTATTATTTATTATTATCATACTATTATTTTTTATTATTTTTAAATTCTCATGCGACAATATATATATATAATATATATTATATATATATAATATATTATATATATATATAGTTAATATATAGCTATATATATATATATATATATATTATATATATATATATACATACTATAATATATATATATATAATATATATATATATACTATTATATATAATATATACAAAGGTGCGGCATTACGCGGTTAAAGCGTTAATACCGTTAATTAAACTCGTTAAATTTTGCTGTAAACTTTTAACGCTTTCGTTATTTCGAAAAATTAACGGTCTATTAACGAGTTAAATTTTCCCCTACATCCGTTAACCGTTAACTTAATTTACGAGTTTATAAAATATTTTGCTTATATTATATCTAATATTGTATTAGTTTCGATTTCGATAAGAGATAAACTTTTTTTTTTCAAAATTTTCCTAAACGCTCCTCTCAGATGGCTCAAAATGTGTTTTATATTTACGTCGGTTATTATCAGTTTTAGAATATTTAAACACAGGTTGGGAAAAAGCCCGAGTTTTTGACGGGTATGTTCTTACGTGCTGACATCACCCCTCGTTCAACTATATCTCTTATGTCTTAATATCTGCACATTCCCTCAGCTGTGGGAAGCACCACCATGTCCAACTTATTCCGAAAAAATGGAAGCCGCTCTGATCCTTCTAACTATCGCCCGTATAGCTCTCTCTTTATTCTATTTCTATCTAAGATCTTTGAAACCCTTTTCAACTATCACTTCTTAGACCATCAGGAACTCATCTTTTCTTCTTTCCGATCGCTGACGGCTTTTGGGTGTTCAAGTCTACTGGCGATTATACTTCTTTTTAACCGAGTTATGGTTTTTCCGACTTTCTTAGGAACTACTGGCAGAATTGCGTGGTGGCGCTGACATATCCAAAGCTTTGACCGGGTATGGCATGCGATCATTGCTCTCAAGCTCCCCCTCCTTTCCTCCTTCTCATTGCTTACTTATGTCTAGCTTTCTTTCAAGTCGCTAAACATTCGGCTATGGTTGGTGGAGCGACTTCTTCTTCTTTTTCTGATCAATAGTGGGTGTCCTCAGGGTGTTCGTTCTCAATCTCCGTACTTTATTTCCTACTTTTCATTAATCGATCTTCTCGTCTGCACATCTTAACTCTATCCACTCACATGCGATGACTCGACCCTTCATTCTTCCAACTCATTCAATTCTGCTCCATCTTTTTACCTTCTAGAATTGCCTCTCGCTTAATCTTTCCGATCTTTGTTCTCGGCTGCTAGATAGAATTTGCGTGTGGGGTCGTCTGAACCTTTGAAATTTCAATTCTTTTAAAAACCCAAAAACTTTTCCTGTATTTAACAAAAAAAACTAAATCTCCTCTCTAAACAATACCTACTAACTTTCCTATCGCTTTTGCGGTTCTTTCGTCTCTCCTGTTGCAATATAAACATCCTTGGCCTTAACATAAAAAAAAATGTCTTGGAAACCCTCACATCACAACGGTTGCTTGGGGAGCCTCAAAGAACTGGACGTTCTGTTTAAGACTGCGAGACTTTTTTTCCCTCCTCTCAGTTTACTCCCAGCTATACAAGGTCTCATCCGGCCTTGTATAGCCGCCCTTGTTCTCATATCTGGGGGGCTCTGGTTTCACACGGCTTTTGGAACAGGGTCGAGTCAAAAGCCAAAAGTCTTATAAAAACTGTTATGTACTTTCCATTTCACTTGAACCTCTATCTTTGCGAGCGATGGTTGGTGCTTTATCTTCTTTTCTATGTATCGCAGCGGAGGTGTTCGAGGGAACTTACCCCTCGCGTAACACCAACTTTACGACGCCCTAGTAGCACAAAGGGTGCTGTATCTGCGCGCGAGTTTTGTGTAGATATTGGGAACTCCAGGCTAGTTTGCTGTTGCGGTACGTTTCCTTTCTTTCCTTCCACCACTGTTCTGTGGAACATTCCTCCATCTTCTGTGTTTCCTGACGTGAATTTTAATCTCCCTCACTTTTAAAGCCTGCGTCTATGCTTTTCTGCGTAATTTGCGCTAGAGGATGAAGTTTTGGCGTGCAAAAGTTCCCCTCCCTTGAATAGGGCTCTACCCGTGGTGGTTGGTATAACTGTTAAAAAAAAAAAAAAAAAAAAAAAAAAAAAAAAAATAAAAAAAAAAAAGAAATTTGAGACGGTTACGGTTAACGTTAACGTTAACTTCCGCTACAATTCTTTACAGATAAACGCTTTAATGATTAACGCCGTTAATTTTTATTGTTAACGATTTAAAAATTAACGCCGTTAACTTTCTCATTAACGGTCCCCATTTTATATAATTAGATATATTATATATATATATATATATATATATATATACTATATATATATATATTACTTATATATATATATATATATATATATATATATATTATATCATAGCTATAGCTTATATTTATATATATATGCGTGTGTGTGCGCGTGTGGCGTGGTATGTGTTTGTTGTAGGATCTGTATGCATGAGTGTTGTGTGTGTAGGTGTGTGTGGTGTTGTGTGTGTGTGTGTGTGTGGTGTGATGTGTGCGTGTGTGTGTGTGGTGTGTGCTGTGTGTGGTCTAACTGAGCTTAACCATGTTTCATTCCCCTCAAATTGTAATTTTATTGACACCTACACTTCTGGAAACAGAAAATTTACGTCAACTTTACGTCAATCAAAAAAAAAGATTTTATATTTAAAAAACTCAAAGGAAATGAAAAATCTGTATAAATAAATAAATAAATAAAATGCATTTCTGTAAATATTAATGTCAGTTAACCGCATCCCCTTTTTTATTTTTATGATATTTTTCGTTTTGGTTATTATTATTATTATTATTATTATTATTATTATTATTATTATTATTATTATTATTATTATTATTATTATTATTATTATTATTATTATTATTATTATTATTATTATTATTATTATTATTATTATTATTATTATTATTATTATTATTATTATTATTATTTTTTCTTTCTTTTTATTATTACTAATATTATATTTGAACGAAGGTATTCAACAATTATTATTATTATTATTATTTATTATTATTATTATTTTATTATTATTAATTATTATTATTATTATTATTTTATTAGGTATTTATTATTATTATTATTAATTTATTATTATTATTATATTTATTATTATATTATTATTATTATTAGTTTTGGTTATTATTTATTATTATTATTATTATTATTATTATTATTATTATTATTATTATTTATTATTATTATTATTATTATTATTATTATTATTATTATTATTTTTATTATTATTATTATTATTATTATTATTATTATTATTATTATTATTATTATTATTATTTTTTCTTTCTTTTTTAAGAATTTATTGAAACTGTACTTTGTTGATTTATTGAAATTTTTCCTTTTCGTCCTTATTTTGATCCTTTTTTTTTTATGGTTCCAGGCTTTTAACAGCTCTGACACATATTCAATAATAATTGCCGAACCATTCCTTCAATTGCATAAAATCTTTAAAATTTCACTCTCAACTATACTTACGTTTATTTCACTTTAAAACTTTCAATTAAATTTTATATTTCATTTTATTTTTTCACTTTAAAATTTAAAGTAAATTTATTTAAAGTCAACATTGAATCCAATATAATCTTTAAGGGATTTAATCTAAGTTAAAAATTTTTAAGTGAGACTAGGTCACTAATTTAAACCCAGTTTTAATTAAGAGAATAGTTAATTAGGCAATCAATCAATCAATCAATCAATCAATCAATCAATCAATCAATCAATCAATCAATCAATCAATCAATTAATTAATTAGTTAATTAAGTTATATCATTTCCATGCTTGACGATCTCAAGTTTAGAGATGTCTTGTCAACGGATGAATCAGATTTCTAATATAGTGAATTGAATAAGAAGGAACCAGTAGTAGTAAAACACTAAATTAAAAACCTACGATTAAATAAAATTATAAAGGGCGTATAATTATGCCAATGAATTTTATCATTATTTAGGATTTAAAAATGTATCATTCTTTGCTGTCTTAATTTCTGTTAGTTATTTTTTTATTATTTGCATTATTTTTTTTGGTTTAATTATAATTCATAAAGTAGCTTTTTTTCCTATTTTTTTCTCGCTATTAAATAGAGTGTTAGCAAAGTTTAGAACTACCAATTGTTCAATTTAAAAAGTCCTGTTAAGCAATAGCGGTCGGACTATTTCTACCTTTTGCATTAAAGAAAAACCTTAAGATTTATTGACCCGATAGGTAAGACTTTACTTTAGGACAGGCGTGTAACTAGAGAACTACAAATACTACACTAAAACAAATAACATTTTTGTAATTAGTGAGGAATTTAGTTCAGAAAATGTAATAAAATAAGAATCTTAAAATAAGATTTCATATTATGTAATTTAAATACGATGTACGATAACTGCTCAAATGGTATTTCCGCGCCAGGAGTGCCACAGTTGAAGTGCTTTCATCACTCTCGTTTGCACAAGGACGAAGGCCCCCGTCCCGTCCACCAGTAGGCTGAGAGACCCCGACTCTTTCCACCTTTGCGGTTTACCTGGGGGTTTTCCAATAGTTAAAAAGAAAAATAATTTCTGGCAACTGGGTGCTCCTTGGCACGATACTTTAGAGACGGTTATCGTACATCGTATTTAAATTATTATAAATATGAAAATCTTATTTTAGAACTTTTATTTTATTACATTTTCTGATCTAAATTCTACTGAACCACAAAAATCTTCTTTATTGAGTGTAGTTCTCTAGTTACACGCCTGTCCTAAAGTAAAGTTTGACCAAATGATATTGTAATGTAACCGTTGGTTCAGTTTGTGATTCGTTGGATAACTTATAATTAGTTATTACTGATATGAATGCAACGCCGATACTACAGTCAAAGGGTAGAGAAATTGACTCATGTGTTTGAAGATGTGGTTACGATCCCTCAAAAAGATTCTAGGAAGAACGTCCTTGAAAGATCCCATCCTCGATTATGACAATGCCTTTGAGGGTTGAACTTTAAAAAATAAATTGCTGTGACGAAACAAGAAGCAGAACTTAGTTTATGATACCCATCTAAATCAATCATGGCATACTGTCAAATACACCAGAATTAGGGGTAATTTCACTTCAAATTACATCACGTTGAGAGAATTAATAAATGTTAAGTAGCCGTTCAAGATCATATATTATTTTAAATATTAAATACATTTTTTTTAACATATAGTTCCAAAGGTCAAGTTAATAGTCGCGTTAATTTTATTTATACTTATTGAAGAGAAAATGCAACAGGTTGTTGCTTTTCGAGTGAGAGATGAATGGTCAGGAAACGTTTTGATAGATGCACTCAATAATAATTACTAATAATATATATATTGATAACTTACTTAAAAAAAATACTACATAATTAGTTATTAGCTTAAGCGATAATATATATATAAGTGAATATAGTAATTATACTCAGTTTTAAATTAATTTTAGAAAATAAAATCTACCTTATGTATAAATTATTTAAAAATGATGGTAAAAAATTTGCATGTAAATTAAATGCTGCTTGATTAAAATCATCCTATGATAGATATATGTGACTATGAAAAAGATGACGAAGATGAGTATTTATGATGATTTAGAGACAAATATCTTTTCTCTACATGTATGAATGTGGGTGCGAAACTAATCTACTTAGTGTAATATAAAGACTTTAGCCATAGCACGTGACTTGCAACGAAATTAGTGTCTCAGCAACCAACCCTCAACATACTTGTATATAAAAATTATTCCAATATATAATCATTTACTATTTTTTTTTCTGCATAAGGGTGTTTGTTTATTTGTTTACGTTTATCTGTGTTGCATGTGCACGATATCAGTATATTTATATATTTTTACCCTACTCATATAATTATATATATATATTATATATGTAAATATTATATATATATACTATATATATACTATATATAATATATATTATTTATATATATATATATATACATATAGCTTATATATATTATATATTATATATATTATATATACATATATATATATATAAATTATATTTTTATTATTTATATATAATTATGATTATTATTTTGTAAAGGTATTACACGGTACTGTTTATCGGGCTCGATGTGCACGATATCATAGTTAATGGCTTAATACGAGCTATAACTTCAAAATTTTTTAAAAACTAAATAGGATTTAAAGTAATTAAAAAAGACAGATAATTCGAATTCCAGCTGATAGAGTCTTATGTACCGACGATATCTTTTAACATGAAAGTATATTAAGCTATTTAGGGAACAAAATATAAAAAAAATAAAAAAATAAAAAGGTTGGCAAAAAATGGGGCTGAGTAAATTACAATCAAAGTTGTTGGCATCTCTACGAGGTTAAAAGGACAATTATTTGCTGGGGAACTTCAACTGAATCACCTGTAAACATGGTTTAATTTAGAGAAAAAGTTATGGCAACCTGAGGAGGTAATATTTAACGAAGTTTTATTTACAAATATATACATAATGTGTATCAGATAGGATAGTGTTAAACAAGAAAGAAATATTTAAGAGAAATTTGTACTAGGTTGAAAGATGTTGAGAATTTTTTTTTTTAAATTATTAATACCTTTTAAATATTTAAAATAATTTTTTTTTAGTTTTATTTTTTAACCTTTCGAAGTTTAATATTTTTATTTGTTTTTTTTATTATCTTTACTTTTTTAAAAGTAAAGGGATAACTTTAAAAAAAAAAATTATTATTACCTTACGTCTTCCATATTTTATAAAAATTGATTTTTGTAATTATTTTTGTTCATAGATAAGATTATTAACGAGACTAGTCGTCTTTTAGAAGGATGAAGGCTTTAATATCTTTGAATGTGTTTGTCCAATATTTAGCACAGATATTATCAAATACAATCTTGTAGTTAATCTATTATAATGGAAAGCAACACCAGTGTTAAATAAAATAAAAAATATGGGTTACAAATTATTGAAATGTAAGTGTACGCTTCACAAACGAAAGTAAATATATATATTATTTAATAATATATGATAGGTAATAATATATTATATCATATAATTCCTTTGTATATTTGCGCAAGATATATAATATTAATGTTTTTATCCAACATATTAGTATATTAATATAATAATATATATAATATATATATATATAATAAGGATAACGTATAAGATAGATAACCCGTACTCCTAAGCTCAATTCTATAATAGTGTGGTAATACAGATAACAAAATTAATATCAGTAAAAATAATAATAAAATGTCTACAGTTATCATTTAAAAAGAAAACTCTTAATATTAATATACAAATTGGTTGATTTCTCTATTAACAAGCGGAGCCGGAAACTCAATTTTCAGAAGTAAACGGTAGATATCCTTTTAGCTCATCGTTGAAAATTAATTTGGATAGAGTAAAAATAAAATTATATAAAAAATTATAAATAATATTTAATAAGTTTACAAAAAATTTCAGAAACCAAACAAATATCAACACAAAAAAAAATCTACTCAGGACACTCATTGTGATGAAACGAAGTATTAGAAGAAAAAGAATTTCTTACATGCTCTCTCAATAATAATTCAAGCACATATATCTTACTTCTAGCGTATAATGTAAGTACGCACACCAGAACAGTATAATTATTAATGGTGCACTACACTCTCATATATATACTCCCGAATAATTGTTAGATGTCCTATCTTGATATTCTATATACTGAGAATTAGCATCTGAGAAGTCTCGCCACTATCGAGGAATCTCGTTCATAATTCCGGCAACTATATTCTCATATCCTCGGCTAATGGTCACCATTTTTTTTTACTGCATTTAACACATAAAAAATAGTCATGGCGTCCCTCGACATTCAATTTCTAAAAACTAGCTCACATACGCGTATGACACTTCAATTACATATCTGTGCTAATCAATAAATGTAAATTTATAATTATGTCAAAAGAACCTTAATTGGACTTTAATAAATAAGGCTTTCTTCCTAGGTGTGAAGTGTGCTTCAATACGTATTCACCGACGTAACCTTTTATTTAGGTGAGTTATAACAGTATAATTCAAACTCTACAACTCATATAAGTTTTCTACTACCAGAAATCCTTACATTACCTTTGAATAAATTTTCAGCATTTAAAGGCAATAAGAAAAGTTTCTTACGTGTAAATAAATATATATATAATTATATAGGTAATCTATTAATCTATTAATATATATATATTATACATAATAATATATATATATATATATATATTATATATTATATATATTAAATAAATTATTACTCTATATATTTATAAATTTAATAATTTTGAATTTCAATTTTAAGATTATATAAATAATATATAAAAACTATATTAATATTATTTAATGAATAGTGACTTTACATTGTCAGTGTAAAAAATCCGATATGTATATATTAATGTGTTTTAGTTTCAATATGGGCTTCGTCTTTTCTTTATATAATTGATAAATGTGTGCTGCCAAATTGTAATATACAGTATTTAAAATAAATCCGTCTAACAATTACAATTATAGACAACCAAGTATATATGAGCTATTTGGTGTGAAGCTCATAGATTTTTATATCCTACCTCCTTAAATTCTTTTTTAATTTAAAAGATTTGATCTGATACTTATTTCAATTGTATTTTATCTATATTAATGTTAATTATTCTTTAGACTATATTGGTCTTCTTCTCAATATATAATTATGTAATGGATATGTCTGCTTTATAAAATTTAATATGATTAAACGGTTATTATGATTTTAAAAGCTTATATAATATATATTAATGTATAATTAATAATATTTTATATAATGTATTATTATGTTAAATAGATAGTAACTAGAATATGTAAATAATGATATATATATAGTAAGTTATAGATTTATTATTTAGATGATTATTATATATACTATATATTTATTTTAGATTTTATATATATCTTATTATACCTAATTTGTATATCAGTTTTTTCATTTACATTTATCTTCTTCCTTTTTTTATTCTTTCTCTTTATACCCGATTATCTACCCCTACTGGAAACAGTGATCTTTCATGTAATTAAGTAAGTGTCGCCATTTCTCGTAATTATCTAAAAATCACCATGGTAGTAGTAATCTCTCAGAAGTTCTCATCCAGTATAGGATGACCCTCCTGGGCTACTGAGTCCAACAATTCAGTGCTCAGAGTATGGAACAATCTTCATATCCATACAGTCCGCTCTTCTATTAGCCGCTAAAGTTCCGTGGCTCCCTCATATATTCTACTGCTTAGAAAACTACATTATTATTTATTTCTATATACTAGGTAATGTTCGTGCTGTACCCCAGAACGTATACAGATATATATTAGATGTGACTACCGTGATGTAATAATAATTTTACTTAATTAGTATATTATTGATATAATTAATTATTTAATAGATATTTTATATTGAAAATATTTTTAGATATATTAATTATATTATATATAGTGATTTATTATAGTACATATGTACAAAATACAATACAAAATACATAATATATTTTATATATTTATTTCTATAACCATATATATATATATATTATATATTGATATTTTATTATATTTATTATATTTATTATATTATATTTATATAATTTATAATTTATATATATTTAATTATATATATTATATCCGTTAAATATATTATTATTATATATATTATATATATTATATTTATATATAATACGTATATATTTAAATTTATAAATATATATTATATAAAATATATATATATTATTAATAATATATTAATTAATATATTATTATATATATAATATATATATATGTTAAAAGAGATGAGGTAAACATGAATTCCATGGATGAAAAGGATTCAATAGTACATTAACTACTCCTATCCGTGATATTGTAACCACTCCATAATAAAGTTGCGCGTTGTAAGTAACAATATGTTATTATATCTTAATTAACTTTAACTAATACTATTATCTAATTAGCGTTATATGCAATTATATTGAACTTTATATATTATATATATATTAAATATAATATTTATAAATATATATAAATATTATATTATAAATATATATATATAATTTATGTATTAATTAATATTATTATTATATAATTATATTATTAATAATTTAAATATTTAAATATATTATATATATATTAATAATAATATATATATATATATATATATTATATATATTTTATTTATATATTTTCATTTAAAGATTGAATATTAATATTTATATAATAATATTATATATATAATATAT